>VYZV01010362.1:68028-100590 GCA_013401275.1 Pandion haliaetus
TAATACCCTCGTGTTTTGTTTTTGTTTTGATTTGTAGTAAATTAAATGGATTTTGTTTCTTCCCCAAGTTGAGCCTGTCTTTTGCCCGTGACCATAAGTGGGGAGTGATCCCTCCCAGTCCTTGTCTCGACTCACGAGCCTGCCTTTGGATTTTCTCCTCATCCCAACGTGGCCAGGTGCGGGGTTGTGGGGGTGAGTGAGCGGCTTCGTGGTGCTTTGTTACCGGCTGGGCTGAAACCGAAACCACGACATTGGGGAACCAGCGGGCAGCCCCAGAGGGTTCCACAAAACCTTCTTGAAGAAGGGAGCAAGAGAGGTTGTTCCTCTCATTCTCTGAGAAGAGGAAAGACAAGCCTACAAACTGGGCAAGCCGCAGTCAAAAGCAAAGTTCTTCCCTCAGCATTTCTTCAGGTTGTCTTTGAGTCATGCCTCAAGTCCTGCTGTGCTTCCTTGTTAGCCTCTCTCTAGAAAGACCTGAGCCCAAAACAATTCCTGACATAGCAGAGAGTATTTGAGGTTCACTCTTGGAAGAAGAACCTAAATGAGAGTGCTGCTCTGCAGGACAGCAGTTGCTCTCCTCAGCCAGCAGTAAAGCCTGTAGGTAGATGCCAGGAAAGGGAACAGATGGGCAGTTCTGATATTCAAAGTGCAAATCTGTGTCCAGCAGCAAACAGCCACTCAAGCATGGCATGCTCGCTCCACCTCAGGGTGAAAGCATGTTAGCAGACGTGATGTCAAATGGTTCAGCAGTCCAGCATTGACCCAGCTGGAAACTCAGTAAAACCTGATTTGCAAATTGGCAAATAAACATGTGAAAAAGGCAAAAAGAAATTCAATGCTTTTACTTTTCCATGATTCTTTTGCCAACATTTCTGCTATTTCAATCAGAGTTTAAAAATGCTTTTCTGCTGCTGCTGCTGTGTAGGATAGGGTTTTCCCCTGCATGACAACGGAAACCAAAGGCCAGACCTGCAAACACTTGTGCACATTAATAACTCTACTACTGCTGCTAAAGGAGACAGCCTATGGTCCTGACCATGCAAACACTGTGCAAGTAATCTGGTTCCTAAAACCATCAGAAAAATAAGTGTGGCTGCTCATTGACTGGATCTGCCACTTAAACCCAAGGTTTCTTGTATGTCTCCATTCTCTATTCTGATTCCAAAACCACCCCTATACCTACCTATGACTATTTCTGCCAGTGAATTAATGTGGTAGAACAAACAGCAATCAGAGAATGGAGGTACACATGATCAGGTAATTAAAAATGCAATATTCATTCACATCTAATCAATTCTTCAGTGGGCCTAATTTCTCTGGAAGGTTTCCTGGCTGTAGCACATGTCCTTATATAACTAGTCCAAGAACGGTGTTCAGCTTTTCAGTACTGTTAGGTAGGTGCTGAGTTGTATTAGCAGCTCAATGTTGATGAGAACAGACCTTGCATATCCTTTATGCCATGGGGATGCTACAGGGTAAGATTAATACTTCGAAATATTCTGAGATGGTAGGACGAAGATGCTGCCACAGAGCAGCAATGGTTTGGATTCTCTTATCCTGTGTAACTGGAAACTCATGAGTGTTTTGACTCCTTCCTGTGTGTCACTAGATAACAGACACACAGATAAGTGCCAACACTGAATCATTCATGCTTACTAGTCCTTTAAAGAAAACAAAAAGGCAGTAGCATATTTCTAATATGCTGGTAGTTGACTCTACCTGTGGAGGCACTGAGAAGGCTGAGGAATTTTGATGATCCTGTAACAAGGCAGACGGGCTCTGCAGCTGCCCCCAGTGACAGCCCTTTGCACTGCACACTCCGAGTCTCCTCTGGAAGCTGGATGGACCACAAGGTGCTGCCATTCATACCAGAAAGGGCCACCACAGTTACAGAGGGCCTAGAGACACCTGCAAGAGGCAAAGAGAGAGTGAAATCCCTTGGCATCAGAGGCTATGTCCATGCTGCCTTTGGCCTTTGCGCTTGAGTTCCAGCTCTAGCTCCTAGAGCTGAGTGACTCAAGCCAGCCACATCCACACCGCCTGAAAACAAAGGACAAATCCCACCCAATGGCTGAGTCTCTCTGCCTGCAAAGCCTAGCAGTGATCTCCAGACAAGCTGGGCTGTCAGCCAACAGCGCAGATAATCATGGAGGTTGGACCTGAGCTCACAGCAACAAATAAGGTCAGCTGGGCACAGAGGAACGAAGATCCTGGGCACAACCTGCTCAGCTGTGCTGACTTCCTGGTGTGAAATGTACTGCTGTCAAACCAGACTGATTACTTCTGATCCCCTCTACCTTAAGATAACAGCTATCACCAAGGGGAAACCTTGCAGTGACTCGCAAGGCAGATGTCACCTCATGTGAAAGTCCTGGGTTGTTTGTAATTCTGGACAAGCAGCAGGTGATGCGCAATGAGAGCTTTTTCCTGTGTTTTCCAAATGAGTTTTATTATTGTGAATAACAGATTGAATGCAACCAACTGGTGTAACTCAGGGGTCTTTTCCTAATTCACTGGTTAGCACAAAATAATTGTAAAAAAAAAAGTCCTCTATGCTGTTTCAATTGACTGTTGGCTCCAATTCCAATGTGAGCAACTTTTAGCTCAGCTTGCCCTCAGACATAATTGTGGTGACTGTAATCTCCACCTGGCATGCTCATATCACAATTTAAGATGAACTCACATACATTTCAAAATAACAACAGTCCCAGTTGACTCCTGGGCCACTGGCTAAAAGGAAGTCTGAGCCCACTCTCTAAATCAAACTCACACTCTTCTCAAACTGAAAATCATCTGGCTTATGCTAAGGGGTTGCCCCACCCCAAGTTCTCTTCATTGGGTTTGCAGGAACCAAGAACAAGTAACTCCTGAATGCAGCTCACAGCTGCCGTGTGTACAAGCTGGAGAAACAGCTAACAATGTCATAGCTTACTCCATCAGGTACCTATCCCAAGCTTATCTCTACCTGACACTGTGTGAATGCTCTAAGCCCAAGCTACGGGAGGGCTGATGTCCAGCAATGTGGGTTTAGGATTGTGATGTGCTTACACCTGCTTTAGTGTCTGCTTTTTGCCTTCCAGCACAGCTATAGCCCAGGATGCAACTAGGTATGACTAGTTCCGTTCAGAGTGTGCCGAGAACTGTACATACATCTGTGATGAAAGATAAATACAATGTAATGGCAAAATATAGAATGCAAGGACAACCTCTACAAACTGAATGCAGCCTTTACGTCAACAGTATCTCCCTCTCTCACCTTCTTTTTTAACTTACTCTACAGTTTTCTCTCTGCTCATAGGTTTATTTTTATAGGACTTGCTGTGAAATACCGAGGGCCTTGCCTGGGCCATGGAGAAGCAGCATCTTCCCTATCCTCTAACTATATTTTTATTGCCCTACCCTTTGAAAAGCCAAGGCATTTTGCTCTCACAAGAGTTCTCTTCAGGCTGTGCAATGTATGCTTTCTCCCTGAATATGTCTCTGAGACTGAACAGATTCACGTAATCTCACGTGATGCCAGGCAGGGCAGATGCAGTACAACAGCCAGCTGGGAACCAGAAGCCCAGTGCAATAGGATGCCACCGGACTTGGCAGACCCTGTAAAACAGTGGCCAGTATCAGCAGGCTGCTGCTATGCTACCTGAGGGGTGTGAGGGTTAATAGACAAAGCCAAAGCAGCCAGGAGGAGGAAGCAGGGTGATGCCTGCTGAACAGCAAGGCACAGTAGCTTCCCCACCATCAGCCAGTCTTATTATCTGTGAATTAACAATGATTTGGAGCCTGGCAAGTATATGGAGTGATCTGGAGAAAAAGGCAGCAAGGTGAGGGTGTTTCCTGCAACACTGACCTACAGCTGCTCTAAAAAAATCCATAATGCTCCCTGTTGGCAAGCAACTGGTTAGTTCAGAAGAACCAGAGCTCTCCAACAGTCAGCTCTGCCATCACTGTTCCTGTCACCAACTACCCCTGGTAATGACCAGGACAGTGAACCACAGATCAAGAAAGAGTCAAGACTCCACCACTGAATCTCATCCATGACCTTTGTCAAGCAGCTTCCCTCCTCTGTGCTTCCACCTCTGTGCCTGTAACATGGAGGTAGACTAAGCTCTTTTGTGAAGGGCTCTGAGAGATAACAAGAGGGAAAAAAACCCACCTTATTTCCAATTGCTATTTGCAGAGCAGTGCTTTCTGATCACTTTATCTCTGCCCCCAAACAAAGTGTACACAAATACAGGACAAAGAGATGGACTTGCCCCGAGATGAGACAAGGGGAAATAGATGACGTTGACTCAAAAGGTATGGGAGCACAGGCTTGCAATGAAAATTCTGAGCAGCATGACAAAGCACAGGCACAGTACACCAGCCATTTTAAGGAACTCTGAAAAGAGCAACACAGTGGATTTGCAGTGGCAGGAACTCTTCCCGTGCACAAGACATACAAAGGTCAGTACTGACACATACAGGAAGAGGAATGGAAAGGAGCTGCAGTGCTTACCCATGACGCTAGCATTCATCAAGGCCGTGAAGACAATGAGGATGTCAGGGAGCCCATCACCATTCACATCACACAGCTCCAGTGGGGATAATACACCACCTGCAACAGTCACACCAATCACCACACTGTTGTCAAAAAGGCCACCCAGCCCATTTTCCACACTGGGAGAGGAGGGCTGGCCCAGAAAGGAGACTCATGGACAGCCAAGCCTCATGGAGTCTGCTAGGGAACCACCAATGCCAGGCAGCTCACAACATGGCAAGATCTTTCATTGCATGGAAAGGCAGAAATGTAGCATCTGGGTCAGAGAAAGGAAAGGGAAAAATGAAGGAGCTAACAGAAAAAGATTTCTGCTTCCCACTTCACTTTCTGAGGTGATGTGGGAGCCACATATCTTATGAAAGGCTTAGATGTGGAAGCCAGGGGCAGAAAGCAAGGAGGGAGAGACATATCTAGACCTGGCAGAAATTATTTCACAAACCAGTTACTTTACTGCAGAAATCAGAACAGGAGATACTTTAGAAATGTTACCCAGTGGCCCGTATAGGATGACAAAAGATCTTGAATGTTGATTTACCGATTCAAGCAGGACAAGAAGACAAAAGAAATAAGGTTAGTTAAGCCAGTTAGAAGACACAAAGACTTCTATCCTTCTCCTCCCTAACACACCCACACACTTCAGTGTGGTGGTGCTGGTGAAACCCAGGATATAGAGAGGGAAGCACTATGTTTTAAAGTGGGCTGGGCCATCTCCATCTGGAACAGAGTGCACCATCCGGACAAAAAGGCAGGATGGGAGAATAGTCAAAATGTTTAACAGAAGCAAGATTTTGTGGCACTGTTATCTACTGATGCCAGATTTCACAGGCCTCAGCTTGAAGAGTAAGCAGGACACAGCTGCCTATTACCTCAGAGCATCAGCAGTGGTGAGGAAAGGCCTCTGCTCCGAGCTGGCTCTCCCAGATAGGTCTCTCCCACCGAAGCCCATCCTGGGAGCTGCCACCTCCCCCACATCAGATGTTGTTCCTGGGGCTTTCTCACCTGCTCCCTGACCTAGGTTGCGGTTCCAGGTGTTATGCAAGTCTCTAGGGGGACAGGGAATTAGAAATGCACACACCAACACAAGAATCATCGAGATCACCACAGTGAGCAAAAAGATCGCTGTGCGCAGGTATGGCATGAGGGAGGGAGCAGCCTTCTGCTCCAAACTCCCAGCCGTCTCTGCAGGATAACCCTCGGGTGCGCTCTCTGATGTGTGCTGCTTTGCCATCCCAACCTCCACATCAGAGTCAGGGTCCTGCACCTCCTCAGGGGGGCTCTTCCCATTCTTGACCCCCCCGTTCTTCTGGATGTTGAGTACCAGGTCATCTTCACTTTCATCACTGTCAGCCTGAGTGAGGGGATCATATTCCCCGAGGTCTGGACTCTTCTTTCCTGAGGAAAGAGATGGAGAGAGACAATAAAGCATGAGTTCCTCACTTTTGCAGGATCTCAGTGGAAAAAAGTCTGCAGTGGAGAATGGTACAGAAGGGACAACAGTGCAGTCTGCATTTTGCATGGATCCAAGTGAGACGTGTGAAAGACCGGGTCTGTCCACGTTTCAGAGTAGCAGCTGCAGGAGAAAAGATGCTGACAGTTTATTTTCCCAAGATAAAGGTGTATATATTATCTATATACATACATATACACGCACACATATGTATGTATATATATATATGGAACTCATGGCCGATTTAATTCTAATACTTTCCTGCTTGGTAATGAGACGCACTGACAGGAAGTCATGCTTAATGCTCCAAGTACCTAAACCGCAGCACTCTGTTGACTTCAGATGCTGAACTCCTTTAGCATTTGCCAGTCTCTAATCCCGACACAGCCCCTCTTCACTTGTAGTCTGTGTTCTCTGAGGGGGCCTCCTTCTGCAGCTCATTTTTCCCCTCCTCCTCCTGCCTGGTCCAAGCAGCACTGCTGTCTTCCAGTGTGCCACATCTGCTGTCCTGCTTCATGAGGGATAGAAGGCATAGAACACTGTGCACAGTTTCTCTGCAGTGCTGGTAAAAACGGGTATTGACTGCCGGAAGTTGAGGGCAAAGTGCTTTTGCCCTTTTGGGCCAGTGACATGCAAGATCACGCAGACTCACTGCCCTGAGCTACGAGTGGAGGATCACGTCTCAGGGAGCTGCCCTGTGCCACTGGGCTGGGCATGGCGCCATGGCCACTGCTCCAATGACTGCAGGGTTTCAGTCTCTCTCTCTCTCTCTCTCCTATTCCAAGGTGGGACTTTGCTATCCCAGATATCTGCTTCATTTCCCTTTGCCTAAAGCTGACCTGAGATGGGAGCTAACTTGTGCCCGAAGGTGCTGGAGGTGATACATGCAAGGCATAAATAACAAGCAAAAATATGCAAGCTGTAACCACATACAGACACTAAGACGATGCGAAGGCTTTACGGAGCGGAAATTTAAGGGCTTTCAAGATTATTCTTTCTGCATAAGATAATATGCCTTATTTCCATTTTTCCTGTTAAAGGCAAACTCAGTTACAGATGTACTGTTGTATCTAGTTAGTGCAACACACCTATTTTGCATCATCTAGAATCTATTTTCCAGCACACACATCTCATTTCTTTCTCATTTCTCACTCCACGAAAGGACCTTCACTTCCCCTTCCTATACCACTTATAAATGGTATTCAGTGTCAATTTCAGGATTTAAGAAAAACTGGCAATCCCAGTAAAGGCCAAATGCCCCGCACTAAGTGGAGTAGCCAGGACAACCCACCCACACAGAGCAGAGGGAAATAAGATACCCAACGAGGTCATGTATCTAAATCAGACCCTTCCTTTTTGAACTAGGGGCTTCTACAAAAGACTCATATCAAAACATACACACATCTGGTGCACATACACACTCCAAAAAGCTGTTCCTTGTGGAGGTAGAGCACCCAGCTAAAAGACACTACATTCCTATGGGATGGTCCACTGTATCCCTGTGAGATGCTGCATCGTTTCAGACAGACCTGCCCGAAACATGCGTTCAAAGTGTGGGCTTTTCAGGAAATCTTGATAACCTTGGCTCCATCCTGTGAGCAGCACCGAAGGCCACCGACCTCGGTGGCACAGAGCTCTGCTCAGAGACTGCAATGACAGCACAGTGTGAATTTCCCAGATGTCTATACAGTAGGTTGTGCTGACAAGCTGCTGAAAGAGTACTCAGCAAAACCAAGAAATTCCAGAGAGGACTTGCTGGCAGGGTATTTGCAGTTTCTCACTACAGACCCAGATGTGCCAGTTCAAGCCAGGTCAGAGTGGTATGAAAAGCAAATACTGCTGGCCCAAGAGTAAACGGTAGTTAGCCTGGGAAGTCAAAGTTGGACAGTTATGTTAACCAGACTGCTCCCAGTTTTGGAAACTGGTGTGCTTTGAGTAAAACAACTCAATAGCACACTTACACTTCAGATATATTGTGATTTGTTTAATTATTTTAATTCCAGACAGTCAACCCAGACAACTGAAACCTGCTGTTCATCCTTGGGGCAATTGAAAGCATTGATAGGAATGAGCTTTATCTGGAAGAGTTTTGTTCTGTATCTCTAGAAGACAGAAAGGACCTTGAAACTGCTTGAACCAGCAGGGATTGAGATGTTGGCAACACTGACAGTGGTGTCAACTCCAGATGATTGTAACAGGAACACCTTTCCTGCTGAGAACCACTGATCAGAGGCTAGAAAACAGCTACTACACAGTAATGACTTACAGCTTTTGGTAATCTACATGGGAAAGGATTTACTGAGTTATAGGAGAGCTTCTCTGTGTTATTTCATGTCTAAGTCTGACCAAGAACCAGAAACCAGCATTCCTTCTCCCTGTCTTTTCTCAAAAGATCAGCTGGTACTCTCACAAGGCACAGCCACTCAGTAAGGTCAGGCATAAAATGCTCTGCTGATTTTTTTTTTTGTAAACCAAAAGGAGGGAAGACACTGCCCTTTAACAATGGCTGTTGGAGCACTCACCTAGCACATGGGAAACTCAATTGCATATCTAATCTGCAGATGAGATCTGCAGATCAGAGAATACGAACACTCATCTCTCACTGTTCGGAATGAGCCCTAACAATCGATCTGTAGTTGTTTTGGGAATGCATCTGGAGGGCTGGCGGGGACATGCTCAGCCCGGCCTCCCAAGGCTGTTCTGCACTGCAGAGAAGACATAACTCACGATTCATCTGGCTGGAGAGAGAGCAGAAGGAACATGACTTTTCATCTGAGTTTTTGGTCACTTGCTGTGGGAAGGAGGGGTATCACACCTGGCTTCCACTAATCACTCTCAAATGATTTTTCAATAGAAAAACATAAATAGCGAGACATAAATAGCAGTATAGAATGTGTGAAAACAAGGGCAGTCTCACACCATTCAGAGAATTATGATTTATTGAGAAGTGCTCCAGAAGTAAAATTATTTCCTTTCTGGTCAACAACAAGGCTGAGGCTGGGGGAAGACAGTTTGTCCATCAAAAGAAACATAAACCTGCCTCTGTTGCAAGTGATCTGCTGTCAGAAAATCCAATACTCCCATGCAGTTTTCAGCTTTCCATCGCGGAAGCAGAAATGCTAAGACCCGAGTTGGCCTCTTTGTCAAACTCTCTCCCTATCTTGTGAAACGATAATCACTGTGTAACCTTCATGATAAATTAGTCCTTATACTAAGGAAAACAGACTCCAGACCTACCTTGAGCAGGTCTGTGGCCTTGTGTATGTAACAGATCTGTGTAACTCACATCTTATCTGTCTTTTGCATAGCTAAGTGTATATAAACCTTGCATCCACTTTACAGGGGCAGAGTTCATATCAGCAAAGTCAGTTTCCCTGCTGAACTGTGTTCTCTCCTACAGGTGTAGTAAATAAACTCCTTTTGTTCTGACATGTTCTAAATTGTATTCCATTTTTACCGGGGCACCAGTGATAAAACAGAGGTTCCCAGTCAGTGGCCTGTGGTTACAATCAGAGGAACTGTTCATTGCTCGTGGTTTGTGGCTGTTACTGGTCATGTTGCCCTGGATTTTTTCTTGCAGCCACTAGAAGAAAAAGCAAATACTGAAGAGGGAGGTTTTCAAAGGCTGAAGGGAGAGAAAATGTCCCAAACCTACCAACTTTCAAGGGCAGTTGGACTCTAAACTGCACTTTATGACTTTGCAAAACCCCTGTGCATTCGCCTAATAGTACTTTTTGCACAGGCAGCTCTTGCAACTATTGCAGTAGAAGAATGTGACCTCTCAAAGAAGAAAAGATGACTCGTGATCATGATTTGGAAAGGAGGCATCTGCGAAGTGATCTGTCTTAGAATCAGGTCTCACTCATAATGAAATACTCATTGCTAGCGCTGATGGCTTGAAAGATATTATTAACTGTAATCTTTTTTCTGTTTTTGACTTATGGGAAAGGCTTTTCCTTGCACTCACTTTGGAATGAAGAAAGCAGATCTTGGGCTTTAGATGAGTACAATTTTCAGTGTGTTATTCCAATGACGACATACTGGTTCCAGTATCCTTTGTATTCGCTTCATGTTCTGTTTAGTTTTCTTTTTTCTCCTCAGCTGGCAGTTGGCAGGCACCAGGTACTGCAGACATGTCTCTAAGCCCATGGGGAGATAAGTTGCCACATATTGATGTAATTAATTAAATAATGCAGCAGGAAAAACAGCTATAGCAATAGGTTTTCTGCTTTCTCATTGCTGTTGAAAGCTGCGTTTTTCAAGAGCTAACCACAGAAACAAGGTATGATATATGCAATTTAACCTAAAGACTGATGCAAGAACTGTTTTCTTAACTGCAGTTGCAAGGCCTGTGCTCTTTTCCAAATCAGTGCCTCCCAACAGCAGATATCAAATAGATCACGCTGGTTCCAGAGGTCCAGGAAGAGATCTGTACTTGTTCCGCAGTGGTCACACCCCAATACACACACTTATACCCACCAGTTCACACTTTTCCTAAATAAACTTCATGTAAAGCATATTCCTTCCCATACATACATATATATATATATAACCAGGAAGAAATTGATTTGCAAACAAAACTTCTTTGAATGAAATCTAACAGGCACTATGTAAACTAAAAAATAATGACTCCTGGTATGGGTTACTAAAAGCTGGCAGGAAGGGCCCTGAAGATATTACTGTGATCTTCATGGACAGATGGAGGAGGAAAGTATGACCTGCCCTCTTCACTGACTGGGTCACTGTAGGATCATAGTGGTGTGTGGTGCTGGGAAGAAGCCCTCCCCCAGCAGCACATAGCTGGGCCTTGCCTCTGTCCCATGGCTGTCCCCAAGGCAAGACATGGTCAGAAGGGGCAGGGAGGCACTGTCCCATCGGGTTAATGCAGCCAGGTGCGCTGGCACTGTCTCCAGTCCATCCAACAGCAACTAGCACGCTCTCAAGATCTGGTTTTGCCATGTATTTTCATCTCCTTTTAACCTCCTCACTGAAGAGAACGGCTGTTGGACTGCCGCTCACTGCCTTATCTTTGAAAGATTTGGTTCCCTGACACAATAGTCCCTTATGTTTGAATATCCTTTCATCTTGCTGAAGATCACCAGCTGGAAGGCACGCAGAGGTAGTAGGCAGACTTAACATTTACCTGGGTAATTGCAGCGGCACTTACCGAACTCCTGGCCTGGTTTTTGAGGGTGAAACCCGGCAGGAGCGGATCAGAGAAGGACCGGCGTTTTCTCGCGGTGGTGGCGGCTGTCCTGAGCCCGGTGCCCGCTTCTGCGCGGCCTGCGGCACCGGATGGCTCCTCCAAGGGCCGCGGCCAGGCCCTGGCCCCCCCCCGCCGCCACACACGACGCCCGCGGAGCCCCGAGGCGCTTCCCCGTCCCCGGCAGCCCTCCCTTCGCCACGGAACCCGGGCAGAGGCTGCCGACCCCGCCGCACGGCCTGCGCCTGCAGGGCGGCCGGGCCTCGCCCCGCATCGCCGCATCGCCATGGCAACGCACCCCACGGCCCCCCAGGGAAATCCGGACGTGGCTGGCCCGGCCCGGCCCGGCGCTCCCTCCCTCCCGCGGGTACGAAGCCCTTACCCGGCAGCTTCAGCGCCCGGGACAGCACCGTAGCCATGCTGGAGATGCGCAATGCGCATGCGCGCCACCCCTCCCTCTCCGCGCCTTCCCGCGACCTCCTGGGAATTGTAGTTCTGCGGGACAGGACGGGAGAGCGATCCCGACATGGTGGGGGCCAGAGGGCCCAGTCGCTCCTTGCCCGCGCGGCCTCACTCTGCTGAGGGAGAGGGATGGCGGGGAGCAGCCCCGGGGGGGTCCCTGTAACGGGGGCCTGCGGGTGAGGGCCCGTCAGTGGGCCGCCGGGCCCTGAGGGCCTCTCCCCAGGGGACTGTCCCTGACTGGAGCCGCCAGGCCTCCGAGTGGAGTTGCAGCGGGGCCTTCGCCTGGGAGCTTGCTGCTCTCCGTCATAGACGGCTGCCCGCCTGGCATAAACTTGGGATTCTCACTGAAACCGAAGCTCTGCACTGGTTCCGTCGCCCTTCATTTCCTCCCTTCATTTCCTCCCGGGGCAGAGATCCGCAGGGCTGTGGGGCCTGGTGGCAGTGACGTGTGACTGAAGACAGCCCTGATTTCTACAACCTGCATGACTGTGCTGGGCACAGACACAGGCAAAAATATGCTTGTTGTCCTAAGTGGTTTACACAGAAAGTGCCTGTCCTTTAAGTTGTTCTTGGTATAAATACATGCCTTCATTCTTGTGAAGTTTTTGGTTGGAAGAAACCTTACTTCTTGTTTTTGTTTTATTTTGCAATGGGTTTTTTTGCTTAATTACAAAAGACCACCGGGGCATTTTCCAAACCTGTCCTTGAGTTTCACCACAGCCTTCCAAGGTAAGCAATCAAGCGAACTCTCCCACGATGGGGATGTGGAGCAAGGAGCGTTTTGTGGCTTCCCCCAAGCCACAAGGCTTCAGTTTCCCAATTCCCAGGCCCATGCACAGGCCATCTACCACCACTGCTTCTTCAAATATGATTTGTGTGAGAACTCTCTAGGCTGACTCCTTTGTCACAGAAGAGGAAGGAGTATTGGCTAAATACAACAAAAGAGAGTCCGATTAGCTAAAGCTAAGTCTGATTAGCATCATGTTTCCACAGCATCTGCTGCTGCTGCTTTCTCCTGTTTCAGGCACCGATCCTGTGAATAATGTACTTACTCTTTCCTGTCCAGGTCTGTCCTGAAACTGTTTAAGTAATAACAATGAAGAAGGAGCAGAAGAGGGACACCAAGTGGTCTACCCGGTGAAGAGAATTTTTTTTGGGATACAAACGGGAAGGGGAGTAGTTCTGATCCAAAACCTTTTGTACCAGGCGGATTTTCCCCATTGATGTCATCAGGCTTGAGATAGGACCTTCCTGAGAACACAGCACTTGCAGGGGCAGTCCCAGGTGGCAAACTGCAGAAGCCATCAGAATTGTTCTTTTTCTTTCCCTTCCAGGTCTTTCTGAATACAGAGTCCTTCTGTTCCCTATGCCATTTCTCTTCCTCCACTTTTTGATTTAAGAGCAGTAACAATCCTGTATCTATGTAAATATTTACAGGAGAGATCCTGGATCCTTTTCAAGTCTCAGTTAGCAAAGCCTGTGCTACGCAGGGACAAGAGCTGTCCAGCAGAACAGCTCTTTCTAAGAAAATGCGTCTGGTACCAATTAGATCTGGGAGCAAAGGTACGGCAGAAAACAGCCAGAAGCAGGAACTGGAAAATCTGGTGTCCTCGTTTGTGATCTTCTAACATCTGGTGCACACACACATGCACTGCAAGAGCCCATAGTTTACAATGCTTTTATGTTTGTGGTACAGCATAACCCACTCTTAATTTCATGCATCTGCACAAAAATTACTTGTTCCCCAAGCCCTGAGATCTCTGTGACACTAATGGATAGCAAGGACAAGTGATTTGTGGTGAAAACTGATGCTTTTGAGGAATGTATGACTAAGCAAAGTGTTCAGAGGGTGTAATGATTTGCAAAGCATGAGGAATTAAGTTTTCCTTCTTTACATTGTGAATGTAAGCTGATTTGCATATAAATTGGACCCGTCAAGTATACTAATATAAATCAAAAAGCTGTGAAAATAAAACTGAAGCTGCAAATAAAGCATTCATTTATGTGAATGTTGCTGTTAATTTTTTTTTTTTCCCCAGAGCAGTTTGAAAAAGCCACATGCTGAAAAATGTGAAACTTGGGGCTAAGCTTGGAAGTCTGAGACCTTTGGGTTGGCAATGTGGTCGTTTAGAAAAATGTTACAAGCCAAAAAGCATGAAAATATGCACCCACCAGCCCCTTATCAGTGTTGAGTCTGTGCAAGCCGTCTCTGCCCACACTGGCACCTGCTGTCCTGTATAGGGTGAAGACCCTGCCTGAGGTCAATTTGCTGTGCCCTGCTGAATGCCTGATTTCTGACCTGACCCATGCCCTTCAAAATGACGGTGTGTTGGAGTCGCTGTATGGGTATGCAATACTCACCTGACCTACACAAATTGTAGTGATGTCCACGTAATAGGGCCAGTGCAGAAGACTTTGCACTTCACTCAAAAATGGTGGGACACACCATAAGGAAACCTTTTCAGTGTCACCTCTTTCAGTGACTACTTGCTGTCACTCCACACGAAAGGAGAGGGGCAATGTCCTTGAACAGCAGCAGGAACAAAATACGTGGGGACAGCTGCCTTGTCCAGAAATCCCGGATAACGCACTCGAGCCCTGCACCCAGGTTGCATCTATCTTCTCTTTTTCCCCTTGTTTATTTCTTTCTGGGACAGGCCACGCGTAATGTCCCTCCTCCCTTGCAATCAGTTTGTTCAGTTCTCTTCCACTAGCCACTAGATCAGCCTACACTGAATGTCCCACAAGTGAAAAGCACTGCCCTTTTGGTATGGTGATTCCCCTTGTACAGCTGCCAATCACTTAGTAAAGGATGGGGCTAATGCAAATAAATGGGGAAAGAGGTTTGGGTTGGGCTGCAGTGAGGCAAGGTTAGCTGGTGAGGTCCCACACCACACTTCCCTTGCTTCTTGCCACCTTTCTGCCAGAAATTACAGCCTTCTCCAGCCTGCCCGCACAAGAACCTCTGGTACAGAAAAGACCCACATTAAACACTGCTATTGAAGGTCCTCAAGCAGGTGTATTGGGTTTGTGTGGCGGGGTTTTGGTAGTGGGGAGGGTACAGGGGTGGCTTCTGTGAGAAGCTGCTCGAAGCTTCCCCCATGTCTGACAGAGCCAGTGCCCGCTGGCTCCAAGACGGTCCCACCGCTGACCAAGGCTGAGGCCATCAGCAATGGTGGTAGTGCCTCTGGGATAACATAGTTAAGAAAGGGAAAAAAACCCTGCGCAATTGCAACGAAGAGAGAGGAGTGAGAATATGTGAGAGAACCAACCCTGCAGATGCCCAAGTCAGTGCAGAAGGAGGGGGAGGAGGTGCTCCAGGCCCCAGAGCAGAGATTCCCCTGCAGCCTGTAGTGAAGACCATGGTGAGGCAGGCTAGCATCCTGCAGCCCGTGGAGGTCCGTGGTGGAGCAGATGCCCTGCAGACCCATGGAGAGAGGGGAGCCCATGCTGGAGCAGGTTTTCTGGCAGGACATGTGACCCTATGGGGGACCCACACTGGAGCAGTCTGTGCCTGAAGGACTGCAGCCCATGGAAGGGACCCACACTGGAGCAGTTCGTGAAGAACTGCAGCCCTTGGGAAGGACCCATGCCAGAGAAGTTCATGGAGGACTGTCTCCCATGGGAGGGACCCCACGCTGGAGCCAGGGACAAGTGCGGAGTCCTGCCCCTGAGGAGGAAGGAGCGGCAGAGACAATGTGTGATGAACTAACCCTAACCCCCATTCCCCATCCCCCTGCACTGCTGAGGGGGGAGGAGGTGGAGAATTCAGGAGTAAAGTTAAGCCTGGGAAGAAGGGAAGGGGGAAGGTGTTTTAAGATTTAATTTTTATTTTCTCATTATCCTACTCTGGTTTTGATTGGTAGTAAATTAAACTAATTTCCCTAGGTCGAGTCTGTTTTGCCCATGACGGTAATTGGTTGAGTGATCTCTCCCTGTCCTTATCTTGACCCATGAGCCTTTCATGATATTTTCTCTCCCCTGTCCAGCTAAGGAGGGGAGTGATAGTGCGGCTTTGGTGCGTACCTGGTGTCCAGCCAGGGTCAACCCACCCCAGCAGGTCACTGGCATGATTGCCCATGCAGTTCTGCCAGAAGATTAGAGGGGCAATCACCTCCTGATGCGCTGCTGGGACAGGAGCTATTCTCAGCTGTCCCTTCCTCCAGGTCTTTGGAGGGAAGAAATAACCTGCATCTTTGCACTCCTATTAGTGCTATGCTAATGCTTTTACCTGTTCTTCTTGTCCTGCCCTTCTCCTTTGCATGGCTACAAGGACAGGGACAGGAGCATCATCCTCTTTCCTCCTGTGCCTGGCTGAGTGTGCTGGTTTTGGCTGGGATAGAGTTAATTTTCTTCACAGTAGCTAGTATAGGGCTGTGTTTTGGATTTGTGCTGGAAACGGTGTTGGTAATTCAGGGATGTTTAAGTTACTGCTGAGCAGTGCTCACACAGAGTCAAGGCCTTTTCTGCTTCTCGCCCCACCCCACCAGTGAGCAGGCTGAGGGGGCACAAGAAGTTGGGAGGGGACACAGCTGGGACAGCTGACCCCAAGGGATATTCCAGACCATATGACATCATGTTCAGCATATAAAGGTGGAGGAAGAAGAAGGAAGAGGGGACACTCAGAGTTATAGCATTTGTCTTCCCAAGTAACGGTTACACATGATGCAGCCCTGCTTTCCTGGAGATGGCTGAACACCTGCCTGCCCATGGGAAGTAGTGAATGAATTCTTTATTTTGCTTTGCTTGCATGTGTGGCTTTTGCTTTACCTATTAAACTGTCTTTATCTCAACCCATGAGTTTTCTCACTTTTACCCTTCCAGTTCTCTCCCCCATCTCACCGAGGGGAAGCAAGCGAGCAGCTCTGTGGGGCTTAGTTGCTGGCTGGGGTTAAACCACAACACTGAGTCCCTCCATGATGGATTCATTCCGTCATTTCGTCATTCACATGGGAGCAGATATTGCAATAAATAGGAAATGCTTGTTCAAGCAGTGAAGGCTAACAGGAAGAAACAACAAAAGCAAGTAAAACCAGGAAAAGTGATGATAACATTTCTAGCAGGTGCAAAACACTCCCAAGTTTGCTGGTACCTACAGCAAGCACACTTCAGGCAATTTTAAATAGTGCAGGTGTAGACTTTCTGATGAGCCTAGGCAGTAAAACCAGTGCCAGCCCTTTGCACCCCAGCATGAACAAAATGTCAAAAAAATGGTTGGACCTCTGCAAAGGTTTCAGCTGTGAAGTCCCAAGGCTGTGTGGTGTGCTCACATACTGTCATGGGGCAGACATGGTGTGTGTTAGTTGAGGGGGTTACCATGGGGGCTGCCCCAGCCAAACCCCTGATGGGTCTTTCTCCAGAGACTGTTCCAGTCCCAGTGTTGCTCTGCCAATGCTGGGAGTCCTGTGGCTGTGAGCCTGGAGGGAAATGCCCAGTGGTGTGTGAACTGGAGAAGCAATAAATGAGGAGAGGGTAGATACTGAGAGGATATGTTATGCACAAGGGGAGGCAGTGTCTGCTGCAAAATCCTGCAAACTGCCCAGCACCAAGCATACATTGATGCACCCTTGGGAGTTACCCTCTTCCCTCTGACCACCTGAGTCTGACAACACCTGATCCATGTGCGCTCTGAAGTGCTGTGTAGGCTCTCAATGCCAGGCCCGTGTCCCCTGTTGTTCTTTGTGGCTTCCTCTGACAGCCTTGCCTCCCCGCGTGAGCTCATGGCCACGCCATGGGCGATCTGAGTCCTCCTGCACATGCCGATGCCTGGAGCAATGACACGCACACAGCCCTTGCTTTCAGCCCAGTTGGGCAAGGGAGGAAGCCTCATGGAGCAGAGACATTTCACTCACTGATTTGCAACAGTCCAAAGCAGGTATGAAGTAGTACCAGGGGGGACCACAACACTTCACAGGTGCTCAGCACTTGCCTTTATCTGATGTGAGAGAGAAGTGGCTGCAGCTGCATGGGTGAGACCTCAAAGCAGTGGTGATTTGCACAGGGCATGCAGGAGAATAGGCATTGCAGTGGTGGAGGTGACTGGCCCCAAAAGCCAGGCTGGGGAGAGAGGAGCTGTCTCAGGCAGGCTGCTTTCTGGCTTGTGCACAGGGCTGAGGCAAGTCAGAGCCCAGCAGTGGCCAGCTGGCACTGGGGCAGCTTCAAAGACTGATAATCCTAATACTTGCACAGGAGCATCTGTGGCACTTCAGAGCTTTACTGAAATCCATGATGGCTCATGTGTGGAATTTTAAAAGGTCTCCAGCCCTATAGCTGTTAATGTTCCAGAGCCAGCCTGCTCTCTGGTCCCTGGGAGGTGTCAGGAATTCCTCTGCAACTCCATCTCACTCACGGTGCCCAGTTTTTGCACTCTGCAGTTATTTTGACTCAGCGTGTATATGGCAGCCAGGGCCAGACACAGCAGCAGCGTTGAGGAGACCCTCACAGCTGCTGCAATTCCCTATGGCCCTGGGCACAGCCAACCTGCAAGGTACAGGGGGTTACAGGGAGGGTTTGAGCCCCTTTTTCCCTCAGCTTGGCACCTGCCCAAAGGCTGCAAGCTGAACTGGGATCCAGGAAAATGAGCACAAATGTTCCTGCAGATGTTGTTCTTGCCAGGGGGATTTTGCTGTCTTGGAGCTCTTGTGTATCCTGAGAGAACCACAGACATACATGTGCAATAGCCTGTTTGCATATCACAAGCGAGCTTCATGCTGAGGCTACTCAACTTTAGAAAACTGACTGCAAGCAGCAGTCCTCACACAGGAGAGCAGGTTGAACACCCTGCAGTTACTTACAACACAGTCACGGAGATGTGGCAACAAAAAAAAGGGAGTTTCTTGTTAGTTGGTTGTATTAAAGTTCCCAGTCTCTGCTTAGTGTGGTACAGTGATGGCACGTGGGCACTGTGTATCCCTATCTGAATGCAGCCATGGTGGTGATGGCGGGCTGGGCAGTGCTCCTTTCACATCACTGTGAATGTGGATGGTAGAGAGCAGGAAAAGGAAGTGCTACAGCTCCCTCCTGTCCTTCCTCTCCCACTAATCCCTGAGGAAGCACAGGGAATGGGGAATTTCTGTGATACACACTCCTGCCTGATGAGAGCTGTGCTCAGGTTGCGTGCTGTCAGCACAAGACCAGGACACTGGGCACGCACTGCGACCCTTCGCCAACACAAGTTGGATTTGGACCGGGGTTTCAGGAGTGTGTTGCTGTGCCTGTGTGTGGTTTGCCATCAGGTTCACTAAGCTGGTGTCTCTGTGCCATGCCGTAGAGAGGTTCTCGCTCAGAGTGTTCCTCCATCCAGCATCCCATCCCAAGCTGACCGTCAGCAGTTTGTTTCCTCTTCTCAGGGAGTTGCAACAGCAGCATAACAGGACTGTGTTTGCTGCGTGCTGAGTGGGGAACAGCTGGAGACAGATGATTGTTTGGGTTATTTGCCTGTTGCCTGGACATTTTGTTTGCTTGGTTGAGCCCTGAAAAAATAGGTTTCCAGTTCCTCTGGAGGCTGGTCTGTGTTAAGCCTGTATATTGTGGGCTGCTTTTGAAAACTGGTGTTTTATAACTTTGCAAATAAGTGTCCTTTCAGTGGCAAGGCTCCATAAAAAAGGCAGTCTTCTCAGAAATTTCCCTGCCACAGAGCCAGCGGGACTGGGGGAGCAGGAGCAGCCAAAACCACATGCTTCTGGCATCAGAGAAGCAGATACCCTTGAGTGTGGTCCCAGTTGGACCTCTCTCTTGAGTGGATTTAAGTGGCTGACAAAAGAATAGCGCTGGCTAATGTTTATGTGCTTGGGAGGATGCCACTCAGCTTTCCTCCCCATCAGCTCCTCACCTAGGGTAAATCAGCATCACTTGCAATCATAATAGTGTGTTTGTAACTACTTTTTCTGTCTGCAACACTTGCACATATCCTCTGGCTCCTTACTTCTGGGTGTTTGTTTTTATTCTGAGCACTGGACAGTCTTTCACCCCGTGAGAAAAGCATCTTTTTTCTCACTGCTGACTGCAGACATTTTGGCTGTGGAAAATGGAGTTAAATAAAAATAGGCTGGTCAGGAAACAGAGAGGGTGTTGCTGCCAGCTGATACTGGAGAAGTAATATCAGGAAGAATGCAGACTTGGCCAAGGCACTTGCAAGCAGTGCCATGGGTCTAGTCATGAGCCTGGGTGCGCAGCAATTGTGCAGCTTCAGGTTGTGGTGGCTGCACATCTTCTCAGATCACAGCAAAATATCAGTGTGTCATGGACATGGGACCAGAGTTGGGGGATCACCTCCCACTTCACAAAAATCATCACTTTAATGCCTTGCATTTCTTCGGAAATCTCTGTATTGAGTACTGACCAGACCTGAGCCTGTTTGATTTGGCAGGCATGGACCTGGGGGAGGGGGACAGGGGAAAAAAAAATAACAACACTGCCACTGATTCATCTCTCCTTGTTTATTCCACCAGAAATAGATTTGGCAGAGTGCATCAGGAATGAACTAATCAGCAGGGAATTAATTGGCGTGTTTGTTAAAAGGCAGGAACAACGCGGTGAACAAATTCACGGTTGGTTAGCCGGAGGGTTCAAGCAGCCAGAGAGAAGCACTGCATAGTGGAAACTGTGACTAGTAAGAGAAGTTGTACAGCTGTGCCAGAGAGCTAGCAGTTGAGACCTGCCCAAAAGAACCGGGGGCAAAGATATACGGGTGTCCTCACAGACGGAGCTGCTTTCAAGGGGGGCTCCATCACCCAGGCTTTCCTTCCCATAAGGCTCCCATGTGTGGGGGGACATGGCTTGCTTGCAGAAGTGGGAGGGAGGGGTAGGAGAGGTACAGCTGGAGGAGGCTCCACGGAAAGACTGTGGAAATGCGGAAAGCGGGGAAATGAAGAGGGACACGTCACTCATTGCAAGCTGAAATGCAGAGGGGGTGGTGAGGAGAAGAGGAGCAGGGAGGCAGAAATTTGGAAGCCTTGTCACAGAAGGACTGGCCTCAAGAGCACAGGTAATGCTTGTACGCAATTCTCTGCCTTCATTCCCAGGAATGTTTTGTTTCTTTCTCTGGAGGAGACATATCCATGCATCTCAGAAAGAGCTTGTTGTGTTGAGGGATTCTAAAGGCATCTGTGGGAAGAGCTGGGAGAGGAGGAAATATGTGCAGGCTGGCATCAACTTGGAGGTTGGAGGATTGCTACCTACATTTCCAGACAACAGGGGTGTGCAGAGTGAAAGAAGGAGGGAGAAAGGAGGAGTGAGCAAATCCTTAGAGACAGACAGACAGACAGACATGGAGAGTGCAAGGTCTGTGGATGCCTATCCAGGGAGAGAGAGGAAGCTTCTTAGGAGGGAGCAACAAGCTCTAAATGAGACAGAGATGGAGATAAGACATATCCTGAAAAAGCACGTACACCTGGAGAAGAGGCAAAAGCTGTATATTACCTCCTCAAAACCAACAGTACTTTACAAATGTTATGATTTGTAGTAGATGTGTGCTTTGCACCTAGACAGTGTTTTTTTTCTTCTTTAGTATCAGTATGTCTGCCTGCTTGCAACAGCATCACCCTAGCTGTCTGTCATCAGGGCTGTCAGTCAGATCCCTTTGTTTAGCAGGATGGTCAGGCTATTTGAGGAATTCAGGTGCTCTTTGCTTTCACACAACATCCAGGTAGAAAATGAGCAGTGTAACTCTTAACGATATGCAAAAGCACTATTTAACTCAAATATGTTGCCAAACTTTAAAAAGTCAAGATACTGTTATTCCTACATAACCCAAAGCTGGGTGTGCATGTGTACCAACATAGGGCATTATACCCACACACATATCAGCTGAAGAATAACACATTAGAATGGAATTTTAACAGAGACTTTTGAAACAGGTGATATTCTAGCTGTACCACTGTGGCTGGGTTAATATTGTAGGATCCAATTTTTTAAATTGCTTTTGGCATTTCTCTTGATCTTTCCATCATTACATAATAATACAAGCATATGCTAATGTTTGTATTACCCTGATTTTTTTTGCTTGGAGAGCTAACAAATGCCATCTGCTTTGCAAGTAGACCTTGCAAATTCTTTGATTGTTCTGGACTCGCAGTCTTGGCAGCTTTCTTCTCCAAAAGCTCAGAGTCTTTTCAGGATCCCAGCCTGGGAGCTCTGGCAGAACTGTCATTAACTGAGAAATTGTGTGCGGCTACTATATGCTCTTCTAATGTGAAGCTGTTTGGTTTATAGCACCTAAACCTTCTTTGACTTTATACATAAACCAGAACATTTTAGTTAGGTGTGTGTAAGTAATGTAACCTTAAAATATTCTTAAAATATTTCATATGGAAATAAAGACAGAGAAATCCCAAGAGCCTGCAAAAATACCTTTATTATCTATTGATATCCTTTACAAAACTGAGAATTTTAAATTTACTTTGATGTTTAAATATCCATTACCATTGGAGTGAGAGCTACATTTTACGTATTTATGATTTACCGGAGATCAAACTCACTGATTCATTTAAAATTGTGGGTTTTTTCTCTGCAAATAACCCAAAACCCAGTATCACTATTCAGCTTTAGTTTGAAAGTAGCTCAAAAGGAACTTGGGAAAATTATGAGAGGAGAACGGGTCACAAATGGAAACTACAAAGCTAATTCATTTGCAGTCCAATATCGCAGCAAAAAAATCCTTCATCTTGGGTATCACTACAGCGATTGCTAACTCTAATCAACAAAATCCTCCTCTCAAAGCATGTGTGGGCTTGAGTTAACACATGACGATGCTCATGCATGGCATCAGGAGAGTGTATGTGTTTAGAGCAATCAGAAGTGCAGGGAAAGGTTTCAAGCCCTCTTGAGATACAAGGGGCAGGCAAGCTCTGAATCGTAATGCAACAACTCACATATCTGCAATAGGATCAGAGTGTTCTCCTCAGGCTTCAGGGCAGAGAGGGCTCTCTGAAATGACGCTGTGTTTGGCACCGGGAGAGAATAACCTAGGTGATTCCCTCCTATCCTAGCAGGCAGCACAACCTGGGAGCAGGAGTGAACTTCGGTCATCATCATACTTGACCTCTGTGTGTCAAAGTCTGGGGTAGGTACTGGTGAAATCTCAGTACTCTCTTGTCATTCCCTGCTGTTGCTGCGTATAAGGAGGGATGAGTGCTGGAAATGGAGTATACTGGAGCAGCAAGAAACAGAAAGGGTGAATGGGAGAGGGATAGAGAGGGGACTTCCAATCTGATCCTGGCAGTGCTCCTTTGCTTTGGGGCAGGGATTCAGGCTTGGATGGCACAACTG
Organism: Pandion haliaetus; assembly: GCA_013401275.1. Classification (NCBI taxonomy): domain Eukaryota; kingdom Metazoa; phylum Chordata; class Aves; order Accipitriformes; family Pandionidae; genus Pandion; species Pandion haliaetus. The sequence goes on from VYZV01010362.1 coordinate 90,946, forward strand.
CCAATCCCTGCAGGGCTGTGCTCGGGGTATTGAGCTAGCAGAGCTCTTTTATCATGTCGGAGTGAGGAATTGAGAGGTTAAAAGAAGAAAAAAATATTGTGTAATAATGAAACGAGTATGTCTGTCTTCATTGCTTGCAGATGAAGGGACTGTCTGGTGAATCACTGAGCCTACTCTGCTCCAAGGGCAGAATATGATGTAATTTTCTGACAGAGAGCGTGCCATATTATTGTAATTACTTGTAACAATGACAAAGCTACTATGTTGTTATTGTTATTCCCTGGATTTAGGAAAGAGGTTTCATCCAAGGCTACAAGAGAGTTTTCCCTGCTTGTCAGTTGGTGTCCTACCCTGACAGTATTTGCCAGTGCAACACTGCAAGGGATCCGAAGACATATTTGTAACGGGCTTGGGATCTGGTTCCTGTTACACATGACAATGAAGACTTTCTGCTAGAGATCTTGTTAGTGAATATCCATTTGCCTTGTTAGTGAATATCCATTCCACCTAAGAGAGGGAAGATTGCTCAATTTCTAAGTGTCTGAGGTGTGGGAATCTATTTCAAAGATTATTACAACCTGATGTTTACTATGATAATAAATTACAGCAGGCCCTCAGGAATGCAGGGAGCAAAGCTACAAAGAAACTGGTCTGTGAGGGGCCCTGCAAGTAGAGCATGTGGGTCTTCTTTGATTCATTTGGACACCTGATGTTTGAACAAGTTAGAGATCAAGTAGGGTGGATTTTCAGTGTCAGATGTAGGTGGAATTTATCACCACCCTTGTTTTCAAAAATACAGAAAGATCAAAGTATCCCAGCCCTGGGGTATTGAAACAGGTGGGAGGTGGAAACAGTAAGGAATGGACAATCTCTGCAGGCAGTTAATATGAGCTGGGAAGCCACACTGCCTCCTTGACATTGGCAGCATTTTCAAACCATTTGCAATTAGAGATGTTGGCATCTGGTAAGTCCTTTCCAATCAGGGAAGATTAAAAAGGCATGTGCAGTGCATAGTCATCAAAAGAAAGAGAAATAAAAAAGGTCTAAAGGCTGGAGTATTTATCTGGAAAAGCAGAGAAGCAGAGGAGCTGTTGTGTCAATGCAAATAGTTTCAAGAAGGTCCATGAAGACCTTTTCATTATGTGCCTTGGTGATATCATCAAACCTTCTTGGCGATCTTCATTTTGGCATCTCTGAGTTGAGGGGAAGAAGTGTATGTATGTGCGAGACAGGAAGAAGGTAATTTATTTTTTTCCTTTAAATGAATACTGTAATTAGAAGAAGAATACTGAGTACAAAATACATCCTGACAGGTGGAAAATAATATTTTTAAAGTAGCATGACATTTTCCATCAGTATGGCTATATTCATACTGCTATTTTAAATAGATAGAAAAATAAATGCAGTTGCAATTAAAATACAGTAGTGATTGAATGTAAGAAAGGCCCAAAGTAAAAGGATTTATTTATGTACTGCTTTATCTGCTACAGCTCCTACTAGGTTTTGAGGTGGCTGAATTCTTCCCAGATGGTTAGGAGATGAGGGTTATATGATAGTAAAAAAGCAGTTTAATGTCCTCAACTTTTGCAGTGAGGTCTTAGCCTTTTGATGCTTGTACCTGAACAGGGGAATAATTTGGATGTTCTGAATGTGCCTACTTCTCACATGGGCCCCTCCATCACTGTGAAAACAGATAACTGAAATCATCACTAAAACCCATGAACCCGGCAATGCATTTTTTCTGTTTGCTATGTGCAATATGTGCATAATTGATATTTCCAGCCAGTTTCTACCAGAACAGCTGTTCATGACATTTCAAAAAAAATATATACCAGATTCAACACTGAGGGACTACTTATTTAAGACAATAACAAATTAGCCTGGGTAAGCTGTGGAGAGACTGATCTATCCTCTTACATTTAGAGATGGTACTTGTCCAGGTGGGCCTGTGGGTTAGAGTTGACTTCCATTGGCTTGGAAAATTCATTGATGGTAAACTCAAAATAAGACAAGGAACTTAGGTCAATGCTCACATCAGTTCATATGCCTGTCTTGCCTACTCTGCAGATTAGCTCAGGAGGGCCTGACCCTCTGACACCAGGGCAAGGTGGAGATAGTACATGGGGGATGGAGTTGCCTTTGAGGCTCCATCCCTGGGCAGCGTCTCAGTTATTGCCACTGGTTAGTGGATCAGATAAAAAAGAACAGTTTTTATTTTGGCCCTTATTAAATCCTTGATAAATTTCTTTACTGGTTTGTACCTGCCTTCCCTCATTGCAAAGTGGGGATGCAGCTATTTCTGTACCTCGTAGTACCTCCTCCTGACATTGATAGAACATTTATAGCTATAAGGTGCTATCCCAACACAGCTACATATGAAGCAAAGCTACTTTCCTAGCTGCTGCCAGTTGATGAAGCATCTCTGTACCACTCAATGGCTTGGCAAAAAGTAAGGAGGTTTGTACTTTTGAAAAAGAAAAGTGCCTGTGCTTTTGTAAAAGCTAGGCTGAGCAACTTGAACAAGAAATACATCATCAGAGAGAAATTTGGTGTTGGGGTGACAGGTGGGAGGTGGAGAGAGGGAGGAAAGAGCGAAATAAAGCAGCTAGCAAGATCTTTCTTTTGTCTCCACAGAGCAGGGGGAAGTCAAGATCCTATGAACAGCCATCATGGTGACTCTTCCTCTTTTCCTCTTCTTCGTCCTCTTGCCCTGCAGTAAATCCCAGGAGGACTTTCTGGACCAGCATCAGAAATGGAACTACAGAGAAGGCAGTAAGAGGTGGTGGTGGTGGGTCAGCCTGGGAGGCGTTCAGTAACTCAGGGCTGAAGATTCACCTGTTTTGTCCTTGGGAGTGAGACACACACTGCTCATTCATGAGTGCTCTTTCTTGATTCTGGGGTAGCTGCTCAGATTTCTGGAGAGAAATATGGTTTTAGAAATAATCAGTTGGGGTACCCAGTGACAGCAGAAAACTTGGGGACCTGCAGGCCGAGAATTACACTGTGAGGGAGAGTTATCTGCCTTTTAATTTAGATCCTCCATATGTTTAATATTTGGCATTTCATTGCGACTCAGTTCAAGTGATGGGGAGTGGAATCAAACTCAGATTTGGCTCATGTGTTCTTGTTCTGTCACATTTATTTTCCTCTTTCACGGATGTTCTGCTAACCTAGCTGACAAGGTCAACATAGAAGGCATTAACAGCATTACTCAAACCCTTGAGAAATGGGGAAACGGCATCTTCTGGCAAATGAAGCACACCCTGCTGAACAACCCAAATGCTTTACTGCCTGAGTTCTCCAGGTAACTCCCTTCATCTGGAGGTAGGATTCAGTCCTCTCCTGGGTGTCTTTTCTTGAGGGATTCATCTTCTTTAAGATGAACTTTCAGATTGCTCAATTGTGGGGAGATTAATCCCACTGTCTTGGTGTCTGCTGTGCTAGCAGCTCTGATTACTCTAGTAAACTGAACACTCTGCTGACTATTGTTGTGGCTTAACCCCAGCCAGCAACTAAGCACGATGAAACCGCTCACTCATTTCCCCCACCCAGAGTGGGATGGGGAGGACAATCAAAAAAAACCCCCAAAAAACTTGTAGGTTAAGAACGGTTTAATAACTGAAGTAAGATAAAATATAATAATAAAAAAATATAATAATAATAATTGTAATGAAAGGGAATATAACAACAACAAAAAGAGAAATAAAACCCATGAAAAGACAAGTGATGCACAGTGCAGTTGCTCACCACCTGCTGACCAGTGCCGGTACAGCAATCTGCCCCTCCCAGCCAACTCCCCCCAGTTTATTTACTGAGCATGACGTTCTATGNACACTCTGCTGACTATTGTTGTTGCTTAACCCCAGCCAGCAACTAAGCACGATGAAACCGCTCACTCATTTCCCCCACCCAGAGTGGGATGGGGAGGACAATCAAAAAAAACCCCCAAAAAACTTGTAGGTTAAGAACGGTTTAATAACTGAAGTAAGATAAAATATAATAATAAAAAAATATAATAATAATAATTGTAATGAAAGGGAATATAACAACAACAAAAAGAGAAATAAAACCCATGAAAAGACAAGTGATGCACAGTGCAGTTGCTCACCACCTGCTGACCAGTGCCGGCACAGCAATCTGCCCCTCCCAGCCAACTCCCCCCAGTTTATTTACTGAGCATGACGTTCTATGGTATGGAATATCCCTTTGGCTAGTTCAGGTCAGCTGTCCTAGCCATGGTCCCTCACAGCTTCTTGTGTCCCTGCTTGCTGGCAGAGCATGGGAAATTGAAAAATCCTTGACTTAGGATAAGCGCTACTTAGCAACAACTAAAACTTCAGTGTGTTACCAACATTATTCTCACACTAAATCCAAAACACACTGTACCAGCTACTAAGAAGAAAATTAACTCTATCCCAGCCAAAACCAGGACACTATTTATTGTGAAATATTCTCAATGCAATGGCTGTGTTGTAAGAATTATCCTAAAGGAAATGTAGGCTGTCCTTGGCACCTCACTCCTGGAAAAATGAATTGTGCTACAAATCCACGCATGGACTTGGCCACAGGGCAGGGAGAAGCAGCTGATTTGGCCTGTGATGTTTTTTATTTCAGTCTCTAACACCCAGCTCTGAGAAAGCTATTCACTAGTCTATGTCATCATATTTCCCCCTTTGCACTGCACGAAATACTAACAATTGAGCACACTCACGAAATTTACTTCAATCTCGTATTTCCAGAAACAGAGTGGGAAAGGCAATGAAAGTGAGAGGAGAGAAGAGAAGGGAATACTGGGAATTACTAGAAACCTAATATCACTTAAATCAGAATTGATCATAAAGCAAGGTGTCCTCTTCCATAACTCAGCTTTCTCTTTAGGAAAAAGAAAAAAAAAATCTGTCTGCAACTGCTATGCATTGAACCAGTTGAAGAGGAGAGGCTAGAAGAATAAAATGGCACTAGTCAGAAGTTCACACTATTTCTGTACAAATTAGGGTTTCAGGAGGATATAGCTGATAGATTATATGTTGGCATCAAGTGGATTTCTCCCTGGCTGCATGGTGGCTGTTGTTATTAGCACAGAATTCATCACAGCTTTCACACTACCAGTGCTGAAATTCATTGGTGCCTAAGATTATCAGGGCCGACATTGTCATGTATGTGGAAAGCTCTGACTTTAGTCCAGGGAGATGTAATGAGACTGTTCAGCCATATTTCCTGCATAGGGCTTTGAATTAAGGGTTTGCTGGCAAGGACACAGGCTGGTCCATTGGAAAGGTTGAGGACTGACAATAATCCATGGGAATCACTGGCCCAGTCTCCATGTCTGCTCCTGGTTAGCAGCAAGGCTAATTAATACTAATTAATATCAGGTGAGATTAGAATGAGCCTCAGAGCTTCATAACACCCAAAGGGTGACTGAGAGATAGCCCTCCAAGGGAAGGGACAGGGTTACCCCCAAGCACACTGGTGCATTGGTGCAGCCCTCACCTTGCCAAATCCTGATGTAAAACCCATCTCTCCCCCTCACTCAGCTCAGGCAGAGGTCCAGCCTGGAGTCACCCTGGGGCTGTGCGACCACAGCTGCACCATGGCACACAGCAGCCTGCCCTTCATTGGGAAGTCCTCCTAGGCAATCCTGTGCATTGCTGCTCTCTTCTTCTCTACCCCTGCTGGTTCCAGCCAAGCAGGATGGTTTTCATCTCCCCCCTTAAAGCAGGAGCGCTGTGAAGTGCTTCTGGGGGCTCATAAACCAGCTGTCATTTGGTACTGAGCCAGCTGTGTTTTGGTGGCCATAGAAAGACCATGTTGCCCATGCTGGTCCTGAAGTTCGTGGTTTCCTGAGTTCAGACAGGGGCATCTCAGATGAATTCCCACCACCCAAGGGGCAGTGTGGCTTTGGAAGCATCTTTCAATGGTTGCTTGCTACTCTTTCATCATGAAGGGCCCTTACCCGCCAAAAAACACAAGGCCATGGTAAATTATTTTGCATGCTCAGGAAGACTTCGCACACTGAGTTATTCTGCTGTATTATTCTCTCTGTAGTCTCCGCCCTGTCTCCGCGGCTGTGGACAATCTCGTGAGGGAAGTCCAGTCGATAAGGAAAAGACTGGAAGAACTGAACGAACGCCTCAATGTCATCAGCAAAACCATCCTTCCCATCCGACTGAATGCTCTGCGGAGCCAGAGGCATAGAAATACTCAGCTGCGGAGACTTCCAATGCATAGGAGAAGGTTGTATGCTCACAGGAGTTAATTCTCTATCAGGAAAAAAGGGAAATCTTTATTTTTTTTCATCTGCTTAAGCCTTTTTCAGTGGGATGCTGCTAGAAAGAATAAAGTAAAGCATATACAAGTCAGCTTTACTAAGGAGACCAGAACTGCATTTTGTTGCTGCCTTTCAAACCTAGGTCAGTAGGTGAAATCTGACCCTGTTCTTCAATGGCTGTTTTGTGTCCCAAGCAAAATGAGTTGACAAGCTCAGTCTACTTGAGTGTGAATACCTTTAGGCTATACAGTCATTCTTTCTGCTTACCACAGGAAGCTTTTTCTATAAAGATCAGGTGAATGTTCTCTCTGTCCTATTTTTACGGCACTCCATCTGAAACAGCTGGGGAATTTGATATTCAAAAGTGCTGAATGCCTGATGAATGCAGAAAGATGGATGAATACTTGGCACTTCCAGCTCTGCAGGAAGGGGGGGGGGAAGCTGTATTTTAAAATACAGCCTTAACCTATTCTCCATGAGTGCAAAGAATGCCCCATTCACATGGTCAGAGGGTGGGTAGGGTTGGATAACCTTGGTCAGTGCATCATGTTTCAAGACTGAAGATGTGTCAGATTCTAGGGATCAAATTTGAACACCTACCTTCTGCAAAGAGCTTTTTTTTTTAGCTACCTGGAACTGGGCACTCAGTGCCTTGTTATTCAGCAGATATGTTCAGAATTTCCAGCATTCAGAAAGACATCGCATTGACTTCTGCCAAGACCCTTGGAAACCAGGGGATGTTTTTTCAAAACTATTTAGATACCTAATGGCATAGATAGGTATCTAGAAGGATTTTCCAAAATAGCTTTGGAGACAGTCCAGTCCCCAAAATCACAGATAACAATTCAATTGGTGTCTAACTCACAGAGTATCTTCTCCACATGCAAGCACTGACCTCCAGACATTTCCCAACATCCTTTAGCACAATTAAGATCTGTAGAAAAAGAACAACTACCCACCCCAAGGACTTTGGTGCCTCAGGGAATACCCAGAATACCCTGCCTTCAGCTTGTCTTTGCCTGTGGCTTCCTGACAATAAAACTGGTGATAAAAAACAGTGCAGAAATCAAATTATGCACTGAACAGAGGATAGAGTGGTCTTGCCCTTCAAGTCTCTAATGGTAAATCCAACACAGAGATTCCCATCCAATGTTGCAGTCAACTGCGTACCTAAAATCTGTTGAAACATAGGCAGGAGAGTCAGAGAGGAAAATAAACTATTTTTTTTTAAAGGTCTGGACAAAGCAATTTATGAGAACAAAAATAAAGAATGGATTATGTCTAAAAGGTTGTGGAGGAGGCTGGCGTGACAGTTGTTTTGCAAACACTCTCCAGTCATAAACAGTGATGATGCAGACTAGCTATTTAAGGATTCCCAAGGCCTGGGTTTGTGGAAAGAAGTTCAGTGACACTACAATGACCTCCAGAGGGAAAGGGGAAAAACTAGTTTCATAGAAAATCTTTCAGATTGAACCAGAAGAAGTATTTTGGCTGTGACCCGGGAGTTGAGGGAGGTGGTGGTGGTGTATGAGGAGTATAGCAGACAATCTGATAAGTATTTCCCATATGTAAATTCTCTGAGCTCAGGTTTTCAGAAAATAACAAAACTCTAACTTGGAAGGTCTCTCCCTGGCTTTTGCTTGGGAATTTGAAACACAGCTTAGCTAGACAAGTGAAAAATCAAGCCTGTGAAAAGGCTGATAAAAGGATACAGTTGTCATCATAATTTCTCAGGAAATGTAGCATATTTCGATCCCAGAATATATTTACCTAAATTACAAGGAATAACAGGAGAGAAAAGTCCCCGTCCCCCCCCCCTTGTTATTCTGCATTCAGAGCTACTAGGCTGTGCTGTAGCATTAGCTGTGTGCGTGCACAGACTGCTGGTCTCTCCAGGGCATGATCTACACACTTTGCTTGGGGCTGTAGGGACTGCTGGTCACTTTGGCCTATCTGGATGAAGAATACAACATAAATGTCATTTTTCACGTTCATGTTTTAGACATGAACATTTTATCAGAAAACCTGAAGTTGTATAAAATCAGTTGTCAATTACTTGAAACAGAAAGATGAGCCTTCTCTCAGTCACAGAAGGCTGGAGGTGGGAGACCAGACCAGATCACTGCATGCTTCTACTTTTTACCTACCTGTCCACCACCGGTTTCTGCCAGAGACAGGACTGGGTGGGATGGACCTCTGGTCTGACCCAGTGCCTGTATTCCTACACTGCTATGTGCAAGTTGGCATTTTTGGCACAACTCCTCAGCTCAATGGAGAAACTCACCATTAGTTTTCAGAGAACAAATAAGCTGCAGCACGCAACGTATATTACAGTTTTGCAATTTCTTGCATAATGGTGAATAAACCAAATAATATAAATGGTTAATAAATGGCTAGATCTGTGGCCTTGTCACCACTGATAGCAGCCCCTGTCATTCACTTTGTGAAAGCCCGTGTCAGGCTCCAGCCCTGCTCCCTGACCTGAACATAGCCTGCTTGATCAGATGATTGTTGGCCAGCTGCTTTAACTTCTTTGCCTTTGCACAGCCCTCTCTCTCTAGATGGAAATGCTTTAATGTCACATTTCTTTTATCATTTTCTTTTTTGCTCTTTAAGAGTACAGGACAGTTATGTATCAGCCTGCTTCTGCACCACTCACATTCTATTTGAGGAGGCAGGAGTCCAGCTGAGCAGCACCTCGAGGCCCCTCTGCCTCACCTGCCTGGGGAGGCTGGTCTGATCCATGGCTGCCTCCCCTACCTCCTTCTTAAATGATCCTGGGCAAGGCACCTTCTCTAGCTGGCACTTGTCTTTTGACATGGCTTATACAACTAAAACCCACTTGTGATCATGAAGGATCTAAGTCCTCCATACACACAGATATAACAAGCTATATAAGCCACGGAAGCCCCCTGTTGTGTTCATTTACATATATTTCTGGGAAGGGACCAGTCAGACTGTGAACACAGGCAGAGGTCAGCAGAGGGAGAGCTGATATCATTAGCGGCTTCTAGGATCTACCCCTTACCTAAAGCTTACCACATTCAGAGAGACACGGAACCATAAATTCACCGTCATAAAAGACAACTACTGTGACCCCCCCCCTTAGTTCCGCTTATTAAAAAAAACCCCAAACCCACAGAGAGTTACCCCACAGTTTCAGGAGAGCTGTGCCCCTCCGTGCTACAGATTACCCACTTTTGTCAGTACCTCCCCACCCTTGTATTTTACTTCCTGCGGATTTCCTCTCTCCCCCAGATGAACACCACCTGCTCTATGACTCTCCACGCTTCTCGGCGTCCTCCATGACTTCACCCCCGCGGCCGCCGGCTCCCCGCCCCCGCAGCGGGCCCCTCTCCCCGCGGCCGCCGACCACC
>VYZV01010362.1:106203-126302 GCA_013401275.1 Pandion haliaetus
CCAGAGGCGGGTCTGACTCTTTGGAGCCAGGGAAGCTTCTAGCAGCTTCTTATAGGAGCCACCTCTGCAGCCCCCTCCCCTGCTACCAAAGAAAACCGCGCCACACAAACCCATAACAGGCATCAAACCAATATTTTAGCCGTTGGCTCTGCCAGGGAGGCAGCAGGATGCCCACAGTGGGAACATGCTCATGCACCATACTGCTGTGGGTGCCTGTATAATTCGTTACCTCCCACTAAGAGAGATGTGCTCCTCTGATGCTTCAGTGCTCCAGAGTTCAGGCACTTTCCAAAAGCCATTTTTGCCCTGGAGCTGAAAGAGAGATTTGTCAGATGGCATCCCAGGTTCTGGCCAGTCGAGCTGTTTGACATGCACCTGCTTTCTGAGAACAAATCTCAGCAGTAAAAGGAGAAAACCTGAGGTTCTGATGTGCTTTCCTTTTCTGTCTTGCTGAGCCATATATGAGCTTTGCTGTGAACCTCATGAGAGAGTTTCAGTCACCTGTGTGCAAGAGCAGCTAGTCATGGTAAAAAGAGGATGGGTAAAAAGAGCAGGTATCATTTAATTTTCAAAAAAACAAGGGAAAAGCTATTGGCTGCAGTTAGTGATTGCAGTGCAGGGGAGGAGGAATCAAAAGGGAAATCAAGGCAGACAAAGAGTTAGGCTTTTGAAGGGATTTTTTAAGGAGCCAAGGCCCTTCTAAGGCTGTCCCTGAATCCGAAGGGACCTATTCATGTCCCAGATTATTTTTACCTGTGGGGGTGTGGAATGGAGGGACACAGTGCTGCCCGGTTTATGTGTTCCCAGGTCCATTTTTGTGTGTAGACCGTGGATACAGTCCTTTCTGCCTGCTGGTGGTAAATGTCCTGCAATGATCAAAATCCTGAAATCTCTCAAAATTTCTGCTGTGAAATCTCAGATGTTAGGAAGACCAATAATAAACCTTGTATGAACAGAGCTGCAATCTCGGCAGCATGTTTTTTTTTTTTTTCATAACGTGCATATACTCTGAACAGAGAGCTAGAGCTTCTGACCCAACAGTGAGAGTAATCGTGTCTGTAGGCTCTGCCTGTGCAGCCCTGTTACTGGCCTTTTGCGTGCAGTAGGCAGGGTGCAGTTTCATAAGCAGTGTTAACTGATATCAAAAGCTTATGCAAACCAAATTGCCTTTTCCGTACACACACAGATGCCTGTGTTCTGTCTGCATTTTCTAAGGGTTTTAAATAAATAAATAAATAATAATATTGTGATTTACAATTTCTGTGCTGATCATTGACTTTGTGAGCTCAGTGAGCTCAGATATTTGTTGATTTGAAAGACTTTAGGTTGCCAGTTTATCTTTCTGTTTGGGGTACTAATCATGTCACAGCATCCATAAATAGTTGTAATGCTTTTTCCAATAAATTGCTGTTTTAGGTATCCTGCTGTGGCCCTGCATTATCTGACTGTGCGAGATGGGAGCTGATGGGAGCAATCTCCTTATTCATTAGTTCCAGCCACTGAGAGGTTTTGACTGATGAATTTATGTTAATGTAGAAACTAGGGGGCCTGCTCACCTGAGGAAAAATTGTGTGTTCCTGTGGCTGGGGTTTACGGACAGTGTTCAGGCAAATATTCATGACTGATTTTCAACATGACCTACTATCCAGAAATGTTAGCTATATTGTCACATCTAGCTCAGTGCCCTGCTGCCAGGGATGGACAGTAGTGGACACCTGAGACAGATTACAGGATCAGTGCAACTGTGGGCTCATACCTCCTCTAAGTATTTCCCTGTCTCTAGTACAACCTGCCTCAGGGATTTTTGTTACTGTGCTTGGTGGACCCAGATAAACTTTATCCCATGCATTTGTCCAGTTGCTTTTTAGACTTAAGGTAAACTTACTATCCGTGGCATCCTTTCATCCTATGGCAAGGGGTTCCTTGCATGTGGAAGGGCAGAAATACTCTTTGGCTGAGTGTTTCCAGCAGGTTGTCTCTCTGCTCTGTAGGCAGCTGGATCAGCAAGCTTTTTGATCTGCCTCCATCACTGCAAGTGCATGTCCGTTTGGACAGCCAGACTCGCTGTTGACATTAGAGGGTTTCCAGCAACCCCTTTGTGCTGGGGCCAGGAGTCAGAGGTGCACTCTGGATTTTGACCCGAGGCCAGCATGGTCACAGCCGCTCCCTTACATGCAATTGACTCCTGAACTGATGTTAAAAAAAAAAAAGAAAAAAAAAAAGCTTTTTCTCTGCCCCCTCCAGTATTTGTTCTCCAAGGGACAATAGTGCGGCAGATTGCCTAGAGACCTTGCTTCTCTTCTGTGCCTGTGCAGTGCCCTTTTCTGTCTCAAGCAAACACTGAAACGGGGACATTTTGGTGCTTTTCTGATGTTCAATAGGGTGTCATGATGTTAACTGTTGTGTGTGGATTTAAGACAGTGCAGGGGAAACTGGAAGGCAGACATTTCTTCTTGCTTAGGCACCTTGGTGCTGTCGGCGGTTGCCTTGCTGGGTTGTTGGGATGCAGTGGGTGCGTGCAGCGAAGGCTGCATCACTGCCTGTGGCTCCTCTCCCATCGCCACGCTCAGCGCTGAATTGGAGCATTTCCACAGCTGCCTACGCTGCCTGCTCTGCTTTCCAGGGACAGGAGTGGCCTTGCTACTAATTAGCAGCTGGGCAGGTCCCTCCTAGTGCTTTGCAAAGCAGCAGTGCGATGGTGATAGGGCCAGCCACAGGAAGGGCTATGTTTAAACAGAGCCAAATTCAAAAGCTTAATCATCTTGATGGGAATTATACTCATGCTGTGTAGATTTAGCTGTGCTGGATATACCGGCTTCCTAAGCTACTCCACTTGTTAGAAACATAACGTGTGAGTGTTTTCCTGCTGACCTCAATGGTGGCAAACCATACACATTTTTATATATGTACGTGTGTATGTGTATAAATATGTGTATGTGTATATGTGTGCATGTGCAAGTACATGTATATGTATATATGTAGTGTATATGTAGGTGTCTTCAGACCCCCTGCTTTCATCTATAGGTAGGCTTCTGCCATCACTGAATAACTTGCTAATGCAAACACAGCCACAGGGTGAACATTTGCAGACTGTTGTTTTAAGTCTGGTAGAATGAGAGCTTTGTTAGCTTTGGAAAGAAATACTTTCTTTTGTAGACACATGCCTAAATATATCTAACACTGCATTAAGAAGATGGCAGCCTTTATAAAAGAGCTAATTGGTTAAGTTGTCCATATAAATCTGGCCAGACTTACAATACTCTAGTCACTTTGAGGGTATGTTTGATTTATGGTGAATGGGGAAGTAGCATCATTATTTCCCCATTTTCATCAATCACCATGGCAAAGGGTGTGTGAGCAGCTATTGTGCTTGTGGTGGCAAATTTTCAGCTTTGCAAGGCTGCCCAAAGGCAATGGGACAGGCGAAAAAGATGGTGGCTCCTAGCTCACATCGTCCCTCCTGCTGTAATTACAATAATACCTCTTTTACAATAGCACTCTGAGCAGTGACTCTCTCTCTTCTGTGACAGCATTTCAGCCACACTGAGCTAAAAAAGAAATGCATCTCTTTTAATGGGACCATAAGTAGCTTTGGATGTATAACGCCTCTATAAAACTGCTTGGCAACATGATTTATTGGCGCAGGATCAGTGGTAAAAGTGACTTCTCTGACAGTAATGGATGAAACACTTCCAGCATAGCTACTCTGTCTCTGCTTGGTGCCTATGCCAACAGCAGGCTGGTTTTGTCAGCTCATTCATAATCTCTACTTTGCTCTCAGCAGAATCTGTTGCACAAGACAGTTTTCAGCTATGGCAGGTATTTTTTTCCTAGTTCTCTGTGGGAGCTGCTGCAGAAGATGGGGCAGTGCAAATGCTGCTTGATTCCTAAGGTGCTGTCTGTCTTAATTCCATATCCAGACCCTATGGGTAGGCACAAGTTGGGTGCATGCCGCTCCCCTACCCCTCACTGCTGCCCAACCCCCCAGTTTTCATGAGGAGAAACTTGAGTGAATGGGGTGGAAGGAGCCGCACTGTTCTTAGACTGAGTGAGAGTATCTTCTATGCAGTCCCGGTGAAAAGACTGGGTTGAGGAGCCTGAATTTTAGATGCAGATTTTTCAAAAGTACAAATGGAAATGAAAGATCCCAGAAACCACATCCTGAAAGATACCATGGGGATTTAGGTGTTTCAGTATCTTTGAGGATCTGGATTCTCATGTGTATATATCAACTCACTGCCATGTACCAAGCACAGGATCAGGCCAGTGCCTTCTGTTTTACATCACCTGCAGCCTGGCCTGCAGTGTGGACTTAAAAGTGCCATGGCCCTTCTCCCCCCCTGGGATCCCACAAGCTGATGCTGCTGGACATTGTGAGCTGTGAGCCTCTTCTCACCAACCCTGCTTGCTTTGTGGTACCAAGAAGCAGCAGAGATGCTTTGGAACTATGAAGCCATCGAGAGGCAGCTGGTGTGGAAAAGCAGTTCCTCAGCTGTGCACTGCAGCACCCTGACCTGTGTCGTGACTTGGGTGACAGTGTGGCATTGGGTGTGCAGTGTGATATCAGCAGTGTGACCTGACACTGGGCCTCCTTGTGGTGGGGCCAACAGAGCTCACACCTGTGCTGTGTGGGCAGCTGCACCATCTACCTTGCTCATGCCTGGAGTTGGAAGCTAAGTGGGTTTGGGTCTGAGTGAGGTGTGTGCTGGTGAAGTGTCTTCTTCAGCACATACTTCCCAAGAGAAAACAGAGAAGCATTACCATGGCAACTATTGTGCCTTGACTATTTTTCCAGAGTTTTCCAATCTTGTTCCATTTTTTTTATATCCGTAGTGTTTAATTTAAGGCCTTCCCTAATTGGAGTCCAAAGAAACAATTGAAGCATCGTCTGCCATTAGACAAAAAGTTGTTGTTCTGTTGTCTTCCCACAGAGCTGATGAAGTACAAGATCAACAGAATTGAATGTTGCTGTGAGTAAGAGAGGAGGGGATCTGAAATTTGAAATGCATCGTACTCAGACAAATGAAAAAAATGAAAACTTTTACTCAAAGCAAAGTGTCAAGGCACTTCAGGACATGGTTTAGTGGGCATGGTTGATGGTTGGACTCGATGATCTTAAAGGTCTTTTCCAAACTAAATGATTCTATGATTCTATGAAATAAAAGGTAGTGTACAGCATAACAATTTTTGGCACACTTTCCCACTGGCAGATCTTTCTAGTTGTTTAATCACTGGTTGCAGAATTTCTCAATCCTCTTTATGACTCAACTTCGCAAAAGAACATCTTTCCAAATCAACAAGGCCTGGCTCATTGAAATCTCTTTCATGAGCTTGTATTATTTAGCCAGGGTACTTTGAAGGGGCTAGTTACTGCAGTGGTGTTTTATTTGGGTTAATTAAGTTCACGTAAAACCATGCCTGTCGTTCTCCAATGCCTTGCTTCCACCTGCAGACTGATACCCATGTGTAGGAAACCCAAGCTGGAGGGGGAGGAAAAATCCTGCGGAGGTGTAGGAGGGAGAAGGTTGATGCCCTGGTTGTGCTGTCTCAGGGGAGGGTGGTGTGAGGGTGGGTCTGTTAGACATAGCACCTTGGGTGCCCCATAACTCACGCACTGGCCCTTTGCATTGGCAGCTGTTGGAAGGGGAGACTCCCAGACTCTTCCCAATAGGGCTTATGCCGTGATGGCTGCAGCACAGTTAAACATAGAAGGAGGAGCCAGAGATGCCTCCCAGCTCCTCCAGCCCTGCCTTGAGCCAGACCCCGTGTCCTCCAAGCAGCAGGGCCCAGGGAACAAAGATCTCCCTGGAAATCCCCAGCATGACTCTTCTCCAGCTGTGTTGCCATCTGCTTTGTGCAAGGCACTAGTACATGCCTTCACGGAGAGCAATGCTCTTCCTCTGAGGACATCCTTGGCGCTGCTTCCCAGGAGGGGTGAAATCCTGAGCTGCAAGAGCAGCTGAGACTGCTCTGAGCACCTCTGCCTGTCCCAGGAGGGGGAAACGGGAAACGCCAATTTTTTGAGACACTGCGTCTTGGGAACCTGTGCCAAAACACCCTCCAGCTGGGATCCTGTCCAGCTGAATTCAAAACCATGAAAGCAGTCCTGCAGGTTTTGGAGCGCTTGCTTGATCTGAATGGGGAAAGGGGTGTGGAGCAAATAGAGCTGGAAAAAACAGGTACTGTTTCAGGCACACAGGGTGCCCAGGGGTGGTTTTGTTCCTCCCAGGTGTATTTGTTGGTCTAACCGTGCATTGACGTGCATTGACCCCTATGTAGCTTCACGCCTCACCTCTCCCATCTCCCTGGGCATGGCGGTGGCACTGCTTGCCTTCAGGGCAGGCAGTGCCCTGTTTCCCACTCTGCTCCTCAGATGCACCCTCCAGGCATGATCAGTATCAGCTTTTTAATAGTTGTACAGGACATCGCTCTGGGTCCAGGAATGAAGGCCAGATCTTGAACCAGGGAAGACATAGGGCTATAGACAGCTCTCCACAGAGCTGGTTTACTAACAGGTGGCAGGAGTTCATTTATTTTACATTGCGATGATGCTCTTTCTGAACAAGAGAGAAAAATGAAAGATTTTTCTGTAGCATATGATTTAGTTTTGGGTTTAAAAATCTGTTTATTTTGAATGGAAGCCCAGAATGCACAGAATGTAGCAAAAATTGCATAGATATGGACAGGGATTTTTGTTTCTTCTTTCAAGTTACTCCTGCTCCTGATGCTAAGGCAGTAGCATTTGAAAAGGCTCTGGATGTTTTCTCTTTCCCTGGAAAGAAATATGTGAAAATAACAATCCTGAAGAAACACTGGAGACAACTGCTTCCAGATAACTCTACTGAAAGCAACAACATATGACCAGGCACACCAGGGAGATGAGGAAACTGTCCTGGGAACTGCCACCCAATCAGAGAGTTTCCCAGTGACTGCAGCTCCCTGTCCTGGGAGACGCAGCAAAGGGATGAATGGAGCAGACCTGATGCAAAGATAAACACAATAAAAATGTTTGATCCCATAATCCATGAATCCTTTTATCATTAAACAGCCCACTGTTATAACAAACTCTTCTGGAACGAATCCAGCTCCAGAATTATGACAAGGTAAAAATTATGTCTATTCCCATGGCTATAGACAGAGAGCTGCTACTCAGCAACAAGCGTACCACCAAGTGCCATAAAAACAGCCCCTTTGGAATTATTCAGTGTTTGGGACTTATAATTTCATAGGGGTAAAATTGGATCCATTTTGGCACAAAATATGCATAATAAGTATTCACAGCTTTATAAATAGCATTTAGAAAATTATGTGTATAATTTTATCTTAAACAGATGCTGAGCAAACAGACAAAACAATCGACAAGAACTTAGCACACAAGTTTTGTTCTGAGAAATCTTAGTTGCTGGTAACAAGTTAGAGAACTATGACTTTTGCCTTAGAAATGCAGATGTCAAAAGAGACCTTCTTCCCCTCTCCCCCTGCTTTCTTTCTTTCTTTAAGACAGCTTTAGTTAAAAAAGTTGAAATTACTGCTGTCATGGCAAATGTGATGACTGTAAGCCAAAAAAGCAACCTGGGACAAAATTGTCGCCCCACACAAATTAATTCCACAGCTTTAGCTATTCTGTAGGTGAGAGGTTTCCAAATGCAGGTCTTTACATCACTTGAGGTCCCAGCTTTTGCAAGTGTGTCATGCTTTCAGCCCAGCTGGCAACAAAGCACCACAAAGCCACTCGCTTACTCCTGCCCCTAGGTGGGATGAGAAGAAAATATAAAGAAAAGCTTGTGGGTCAAGACAAAGACAAGGAGGGATCACTCACCACTTATGGTCATAGGCAAAAGAAACTCAACTTGGGTGAAAAAAAACAAAATCAATTTAATTTGTTACCAATCAAATAAAAACAAGGATAATGAGAAATAAACCCAGATCTTAAAACCCCTTCCTGCCACCCCTCCCTCCTTCCTGGCTCAACCCCACTCCTGATTTTCTCCACCTCCCCCCCCACCCCAGCAGCACAGGGGGACGGGGAATGGGGCTTGGGGTCAGTTCATCACACGTTGTCTCTGCCGCTCCTTCCTCCTCAGGGGGAGGACTCTGCACTTGTCTCCAGCTCCAGCGTGGGGTCCCTCCCATGGGAGACAGTCCTACAGGAACATCTCCAATGTGAGTCCTTTCCGCGGGCTGCAGTCCATGAACTTCTCCAGCATGGGTCCCTTCCACTGGCTGCAGTCCTTCAGTCACAGACTGCTCCAGTGCAGGCTTTCCCATGGAGTCACGGCCATCTTGGGGGGCATCCCCCTGCTCTGTCTTGGGCTCCTCCACGGGCTGCAGGTGGGCATCTGCTCCCCCACTCCCCTCCATGGGCTGCAGGGGGACAGCCTGCTGTCTCACCACGGGCTGCAGGGCCATCAGCCTCCTCAGGCGCCCCTCCTCCCCCTCCTTCTTCACTGACCTCGCTATCTGCAGAGGGGTTCCTCTCATGTTCCAACCCCCACACTGCCGGTTCCCCTTCTTCAATCTGTTCTCCCAGAGGCACTACCACCGTCAAAGATGGGCTCGGCCTGGGCCAGAGGTGGCTCCGACTTGGAGCCGGGGGGCTTCCAGCAGCTTCTCACAGGAGCCACCCCTGTGGCCCCCTCCCCTGCTACCAAAACCCTGCCACACAAACCCAGTACAAAATGGAGTCACAAATGTGATGGCAATTCAGCTGCTGAAATGATGCTCTGAGTCAGAACTGGGGTCAGTAACTGGGACACAGCTTGAATTGGCTCTTAAAGGAGCATTTGGGGCCCATGCTCTTTGGCTTCCTCTCCTCTTCCTTTCATCTCACTTGCCCTTGCAGCACTGATGCGGGGACAAAGCATTGGTACTGGTGGGTGAGGAAGATGAGGTCTTATTGGAGGTTCCTGGGTATCCTTCTTTTCCGACTTACTGGCTCTGCTGAAGGGGAGCAGATACAAACACGAAGGCTTTAACACTGCCCTGCCCCAGGCTTTCCTGTCTGTCCTTGCCCCTCTGGAGCCTGGCTGCAGGCTGAGGGTCCTTCTTATCTTTAAAGGTGCTCAGTCACATCCCATAGTGGCCAAAAGCCTAGGGAAGGGTAGGAGCTAGGGGTGGGGAAGGCACTATCTGGGGGAAAAAGTATTGCAACATTGGAGCGATAATGCAGCAGAACTCAATGTGAGACCTTACAGGAGAGGACGATTATTTTGTTTGAAAACAGAACTGGTTTCATTCACTCACACTCACATATCTGTACTCATAAGCAGCTGGATGCCAGCATCCAACTGGTAGTTTACTCTGGGTCAAATTGCCACAGCCATCACTGATAGTCCCGCTTAGGGACTACCCTCCAGAGGAGTGACCCACAGCCCACCAGGAAGTATGGGTGGAAAACTGGTTGCGTGTGCTGGAGGATGCCACCCCCACGCAACATCATGCCTCGGAGCTCTGTTTGAGTTCATGCAGTCTCAAGATACAGTGCATGAGCAGACATGGTTGTCCTGTCCTGACCAGAGGGGGTAAGGTAGTTTAGAAGTGGGATTTAGCAACTGAGAGAGAAGAATAAAATGGGCTTCCCAGAACGGTGCAACAGCACGAGACAGCAACTTCACTGAAATTCTGAGATCATTCAAATTGCAATGCTTTTCCTTAGAAATCAGCATTAAAAAAAATCCTTTTAATGAAATAGGACATTTTTCTTTGGAAAAAGAGTCTTAGAATAGTACATTTAAAAAAAAAGTTTTTCCATTTTTTCATATGATTTCACAAAAGTCAATAACTACTTTCTGGGGAAAATTACATCCCTCTTACCATTTTACTGAAATTATCAAATGGTTTCCAGGACAACTTTCCAATAGCACTAGGTCTCACTTTTCTGCTTCTTGAGGGGGTCAGGGAGGTCTTGGTCAGAGAAATCAAGGGATAGACAAAAATGTCAGAACTGTGCTTTGATGTTTTCCCACCTTTTGCTAAAGCAAGAAATATTGCCTGTTAATGTGATAAAAAGGAGTGAGGCTAGCAGGGGATTTATGCCCTCCTGGAGACATGGTGTGCTAGCTCTCCTCCAAGTTCTCTCATGCTATTTCCATGGCAACTCCATATAATGATAACTCCCACTGGTTTTCTTCTTTTATCTGTTATTTTGGTCCCAGATAGTGATGGAGCTGAGGCATACATTTCTTTCACACCATTTGATGTCCATCGACAACCAAAGTAAATAATGTCCTCATTCTTCAGACCTTTAGGAAATGCAGTTAGTTCACAGCGCTTTCGGGAATTCACCTGCAGCGCTGAACAGAGCTGAGGCAGGAAAATTAGTGCTACAGATGCTCAGAGGACGTTGCAAAGGATGAGCACTCACTGTCAGCACAAGGGGACAGGATTACATCCTGCTCCTGCCTTTCTCCTCCCCTTGGCTGGGCTACCAGCTGGAGGCTGAGTAGGAGGACATGGTGAATGGGAGGCTGGATGGTTTGGGTGCAGGGAGACGCATCTCAGCTGTCTTGCCTATGGAGACAGGAGGTAGCTCTGCCTGACTGGGAGATACTCCCATCCCCCCTGCTGTCTGTTCATGATTGCAGATCTGGTCCAGTTCACGAGACAAAGATCAGGAGTTTCTCCCAGGCAGAGCTGCAGCCAGAGAAACCGTCGGCCAAGTGCCCCTAACCCGTGACTTCCTCCCTCTTACAAAATCTCTGCAGCAAGCTGCTGCTGGCTGATCTTACGTAGCAGAAGTGGCAGGCGTGCAGCTTGTTCTGAGAAACCTGTGCTTGCTTCATCTAGCTAATAGAACAGGACAAGGCAAATTGTCAAGACCAGGGCAGAGAGTCCACAGAGAGCCTGGAGTCCAGCTGCCAGCGTGGGCTGCACCTAGCTTCTGTGCTTGAGCTGCAATTCAGTCAGTGCCAGGGAGGACAGGACAATCTGAATGAGAAGACCTGTCCCAGGCATCCCCTCACTTCATGCCCTGAGAGCATCCAGGTGTTTTGGCTATCCTTATTTCTTCCTACAAAGATTCCCATTTAAGCAAATGATCAATGCCAGCTGAAAGGGCATCCTCCCTCAGGAAGGGACCTTAAACCCCACTGACTTACATTTGATAGTAGTGCCCTTTCTAAGTAAGGCTGCTGCTCAGAAGAGCTGTTCTACTCTGTTTAGTCCTCTCTGTTCTGTAAACCAGCTGTTCGTGAGAGCTTTGCTGGGGCTCTGGCTGTTTTAACAGATAGAGAGGCTAATTATGCAAGATGTTATTCAGTTCTCTGCAGGCAGAGAGATTTGCAAGGATGGGAGTATGTCAAGGATCCTGCTGTGAGAGTGGTCACACCAACTGCATGAAGCAGTGGGGAAGGTGGCACTGCACCCACAGGGACCATGTCTGATGATGAAGTCACTTGGGGTTTGTGTTGCCCACTACACTGGAGGTGTGAGCCAAGGGGGAACACACAGTCTCCTTGCCCAGCTCCCTACAAATCTGCTGGGTCCCTCTTCCCTCCACCCTTACAAAGAGATCAGGACAGTTTCAGGTCTGGGACCTTTTGCTGCTTAGCTTCACCTCATCAACACCCAATGGCAAGAGTTAATCTTAAGGAAAATGGAAAAGGAGCCAGAAACTCCATGCTGTTATTAGCCTCTGCTCCCAGGTGAGACAATGTACTTGCTGGTTGGGACTGGTGTCCATCACTGGCCAGGTAACAATGAGCCACTGGCTCAGCTGTGGGCCCAGCCTCTTCATACGTGAGATGATGTGTGTTTGCAGGAGCTGGTGTGGCTCAGCCTTCAGCTCCCCTGCAGTGACCTGAGTCAAGTCAGAGGACTGCAGGCACATGCAATTACCCAGATACCACCTCCATTACTAGGGGAGGAAGGAGGTCACAGTAGTTTGAGTCTTTGTCTGGAAGCAACCCAGGTTTGAATTTCTTGTCTGAGTGACACGGAACAACTCACCTGGGTGTGCGTGTGAGCAGTCACCTAGGGATGGTGGAAATCTGCTCTTGACCTTGTGCCCTGAATGGAGGGAACAGCATTTCCCCATCATGCTGGCATGGCAGAAGGATAAGCCCGTGAAAGATCTCCTGTAGGACTCTTAGCAATTCAATAACCACATCAAAAACAAAAAAGGAGAATTACTAAATACCAGACCTGAGGTGACCAATATAAATCCAAGACCAGCGCCTTGTCCACACGTATTATGATGATCCCATCAATCACAAACCATTCCCCATTCCCCAGGGCAGAACTGGGGTTGAGGCAGTGGCGTTAAACACAACAACAAATCTCTGCTAAGAAGGGGGCTGCAAAGACATGTTTCTAAACTCCTTGTATAAAATGTTTCTGAAGTGCATGCTTTTTTATTTCTTAGGATGTTGCTGACACGTATACCCATAAAAATTATTCTTTCCAGCCTTAGACATACAGATGCCTCTAAAGTGAGAACTAAAGCCACGGAAACTTTTGCCATTGATTTTACCAGCAAGGATTTAACTTTTTTTGTCCCAGATTTTTACTTCAAGTGTATCATCATGCTTCTATTAATTTCAATGTGAGCATTGTATGCACAGTTGGAGGCAGAGCATGCCCCAAAAGCTGATTACATTTGAAGAATGCACTGTGAAAGCGAAATCAGGCAAGACACTATTAAGGGTTTCATCTCTTTGGGATCCTGTAAAGGAGCATAGAGCTTCTTGCAGCATTTCCTCATTCATTCAATATAGACAAAGTCGATTCCACTTTTAGAGATTACCACCAGACAATAAAGACAAATTATATTCAAAAAAAGGCAAGATACATAATGAAACTTGCAGAGCGAGGACCTTCCCCTCCTCCCTCTCCACTTGTCTCCATGACTTGGAAAGAATCACTTGTAGCTAGAGCCAGGGCTGGGCACCTCAGTAAATCTGGCTTTAGAACTCCTCCTGTTGGATGAAAAATGTGATGGTCACCAAAATACAAAGCACTGATCTGGTGTGAACTCACTTAAACACTTTGAATAGGTTAAAAATGGTTCATGCTCTATCTTTGTGCATTCTGGGTAACTCAGCAGAAACGGGACTGTGCGTCCCCTGTGCCTGCAGGTCCTGCAGTGCCCCTGCCACGTTACTGAAAATCCCAATGTCAGGGTAAACTAGAGACCGTTCCAGATTTCAGGTCCTCAAACAGGACAGGTTTTAGTTCGTCTTTCAGAGAACACACTAAAGCACAGTGGGTGGCAGAGCCGGACTCCTCCTAGGACAGGAGCAGGGCAGCAGGGAGGATGACACTAACACTGTGATGCTGCAAGAGCTGCGGAGGCAGCTCCCAGGTCATTTGAAGCGGCATGGTAACTGCCCCGTGGTCCTTCCAGCAGCTCAGCAGCAGCCCGTGCTGTGGAGAACTGAGCATACCTGGCCCACCACACTCTCGTCTCACAACCCAATAGCTTGCTACACTGCCAGAAACTCACAGATAGGTCTGTCGTGCTGGAAAAATGTTACGCTTTCATCTTGTCCGTAGACCACCCAGTGGAGCCAGGTAGATAATTCCGTACCTTTTCTATCCTTTCCCCTTCAAATCAGCGCACACATCCTTGCATCAGTGACTACATCTGCTTGTGAAGTGACTTGCGCTTAAGAGCTGGGCATTTAATCCTGGCCCTGCCAAGGTCTCAGCTCACACAAATCATTTGCCATTTTAAACCCAAAAGTCAGGATGTAACAACGGGAACCACAACATAGCCTCAATATATAGTGATGATGGTGGTGATGGGTAAGGAGAAGGGATACAGACAGGTCATGTTATCTGCCTGCAGCTCCTTGCAATGTTATCCACCTGCTGGTTCTCTGTGTAATAAAACTGTCCTGCCCATGTTGCTGCCAGATATCACTGGCTCTGCCACAGGGGATCTCCTGTCCTGCTGACTGGCCCAGTCCCACCTAGGACAGGACAGGATGGTGAGTGGAGCTGGTGAGCCATAATCTGCCTGGCCAGCCAGGCTGCCAGAAGCATGCCTTCTTGCTTGTTTGCTGCCCTACCCCAGTGACTGTCCATCTCCCGTGGCCTCATGAAGCACCAGGAGTCTGTGGTGCAGGGTCTGGGGACTGACTGACCCTCCTCCCCCACAGACGCCTCTCCAGAGGTGGGCAGGAGGCTCTCCAGGCAGCCATTTCTCTCCAGAAGCTGAAGTGCAGCCAGTCAGGAAGAGATTAGTTGAAATCAAACCAAGCTATGCCTAAAATAAAATGAGTTCAGAGACAAGCTTTTTGGACTGCTGTATAAAACAAGCTGAACGTCACAGTGGAAAATCTTCATTTTTAGGCTGGAAGTTTTAGTGTTTTTTGGTTTTTTTTTTCTATTGGAACATGCTAAGTCAAAGAAATCATTTCATGGGAGCAAAATTGCAAATTTTTACCAAAGTTCAATGAAAGGCCGTGAAATAACTTTTTTTTTTTAACGGTTTTAATATTAAAGCTTTAATGAGATGCAGGGGTTTCTGTTTGGTTTTTTTTTTTTCGTTTGTTCGTTTTTTTTTTAAGGACAGCAAGGAGTTCAGCCTGTTGTCTCCTGACCCCGGGAGCTGCAGACCCCTCTGCCCGCGGCGAGAGCAGCCCCCGCCCCCCAAGCCCCGCCCATCCCCGCCCCTCCCGGGCGGCGCGGGGCTCCGCGGGGAAATGGCGCCACCTGGCGGCCGCGCTCGGAACGCCAGGAGGAGCCGCCCGGGGTGGTTTAGCCCCTCCCAGCAGAGCTGCCGGCTCCTCTCCTCGCACCGGCTTTCCTGGCCTTGCCGCCGCTTCCTTTGAGGAACCAGGAACCTCAAACCAGCCTCCTCCTTGTTTTTGAGGCGGTTGCTTTCAATCCTGCCAGAATTAGCCCAGTGGGAAATGGCCCACCGCTCTGGAGAGCACCGTGGGTACCAGGCGGATGCTGAAAGCATCCTGGACCCGGCGTGCCTCGTTGCTCCCTTGGCCCCAGTCTCAGATAGCTGGGTTAGGGGCTGAGGGTCACGGCCGGCTCCTTCTGGGCAAACAGGCAGTGAGAGAGTGTGGTTTGGCACTGCTAAAACCAGAGTGCCTGCAGGAACAGCTTCTCTGATTATAGAGGGGTCCTGGGCTGACAAAGTGACATTGAGCAACACCAAGGTGCCTCATTGCAGAGATTCAAACATGTGTTTGTTCAGTCTGGCAAAACCATTAAAGAGCTGATTTGCAGGAAAACCTGCTTGCTTACAGCACTGAGCAAGGAGCAGCACCAGAGTCAAGGATGTTACCCAGATCTCTTTCTCCCCATGACTATAGATCTCACCCAAAATTTTCAGCACTTCTTCACACTTCTGCTCCAGCATTTGAGCCTCACTGCAGACAGTTTTGGGGGCAAGCAGCAGACAGCACCACATGTTGGAGACATGGTATTCTATTTCAGCTCTTGACTAATTCATTAGAGAACAAGATGCCCATTTTGTAAGCCACAGCCTTTGCTTTCTCCTCAAATGCACCTGTTACCGGTTTGATGGGAGAAACTCCTCAGCCAGGCAGAGCCCTGGCTGACTCCAGAGATAGATCCAGATAAGATCAGCCTGGCCAGCTGGGAAGGCAGCTCCTGCTCCACTCCTGGCACTTCAGAAAGTGCACTTTTGCAGAAAATGGCCCTCATATCTAGCATGGTGCTTCACTTGTCACCACAGCAATGGCAAAGCAAACACCACTTTCCCTAGAAACTACAGGTGGCAGGGCATGTTGACTTTAAGGGAGGGAGAGGATCCCACATAGGACAGTTCTGGGTGCAGAAGGGTGAGTGTGCTGCAGGAAGGGAGAGGGGACAGGACAAGTCCCAGGTACACAGCAACCAGGGTGGCCAGAGTGGGGCAGGGACCCCCAGGAGAGACTCCCACAGCCACTATCCTGCATTGCTCAGTGCAGTGGCAAAGACTGCCTTGGGGTAGAGGGGGCTGAGTCCCCATGGCTGAGTGGCCCAGTAAGGGCATAGATTTATTGAGCTCAGCTGGTCACCAACCCCAGCCTTGGGGGAGTGATGCAGACCAGCTGGTACCCAAAAGGTGGGCTTGCTGCCATCGAGGCACACCTCCACTTTACATTCAGAGACCCCAGAAAGCAAGCAAATGCTGGCAGGGCCCTTGGACTTCCTTCTGCAGGCCTCCCTGCTGGGAGAGGCAGCTGCTGCTGTGGCACTCAGGTCACAAGTGGCCTTGGGTGCTGTTTTGGCTCCTGCCAGAAACACAGAAAGCAGCTGCCTTAGAGATGGAACCTCAGGACTGTTCCGTTCCTTCTATTCATAACCACACAAGTTCCTCCAGGGCAAAGGGAGTAACTGGGGAAAGTGAACCTGAAGAAGGCATTGCCCAGCAGTGCACGCTCATGGCAATGTATGCCAACCACATACCAGGCTGCATGAGTAAAGGTGAAGTCAGCAAAGTGAGGGACGTGGTTATTCCCCTTTATTTAGCATTTGTGAGGCTGTATCTGGAGTACTGTGTCCAGTTTGGGTCTCTCATTGCAACAGAGCTTGATCAAGTGGAACAAGTCTGGCAGGAGGCCCACTGAGAGAGTTGGGGGGCTGCTTGGAGCATGTCACCAGGAGGAGAGACTGAGGGACTTGTTCAGCCATGAAAGGGGACCCAGTTGCTCTTGTCTATTAAGTAAATGGATGCTATAGAGAAGATGGGACCAGACTTTTCTTAGAAATGAACAGTGGAAGGACAAGGGGTGACAGAGAAGTTGCAACAAGGGAAATTTTGATTAGACACAGGTTTTCAAAAAAATCCCAATGATAGTGATTAGACACCAGCACAGGAGTCTTGAGAAGCTGTAGGTTCTCCACCTTTGAGGATATTCAAAGCTTACCTGAACAAGGTCCTGACAACCTGGTCCAACTCTGAGGTGAGCCCTGTTCAGGGCAGAAGCTGGACTAGACCTTTCCAGAGGTCCCATCTGACCAAAACCTTTGTGTGACTCTGTAGTTCCACTAAACCTACTAAAATGCAGGAAAGAGCTGGAAATGAGGAGGAACCCTGTGACTTCTCAGAACCACCAGCTCCCTGCTTGTGTGGGTGCTTACGATTTGAAGATAGCTCAGGGCAGAATAAAGCAAGAGGCATCCCACGTGTTACCCACACATGACCTACACACTGGCAGCTTTTTAGATCTCACGGTTGTCTTTAAGACATTGCAAAGCCAGTTCCTCTTTAGGGAGTGTGTGTGTCAAGGAGAACAGTGTAAGCTAAGCAATCTGCCTGGCTGGGTAGAAATGTAGGGGGGTTGATGCTCTGATGCTGCCATATGCTCCTCTGGGTGTTGGTCCCCTCTAGGTGCTGCTCACAGGCTGTAGTGCATCTACTTGGGGTGGCTGAAGGAGACTCTGCTCCCAGCTGTTCACATTGCTTGTATCAGGGCCAGGAAAATGGGAGGCATTTCTGCTCTTCAGCTTACCTCTATTTCTGGTCCAGTGTGATGAGCTACACTGAAACCTACAGTGTAGAGTTTGTATGGGAGAAGGTGACTGCTCTCGTTGGGGACTGGACATACCATCTGTACCGTCAGCCCTGCTGCGGGGACGGTCACCTTTGGCAAAGGAGCACCATGTACACTTGGGCCAACAGTTGCCACATCCGAGACGTGGCCCTGTGATTCTGTTCCTTGGGGAGCAGATCTGATTAAAGTGATCCCCTGACCCCTCGAGCCTACAGAGCGTGGGTGCACAAGGCTGTGCCAGCCTCCCCACCAGCCCTGGTTACTCAGGCACAGCCTGAGTCACCGTTTGACACTGCTCTGTGTTGAATACTGAAACAGGGACAGGACAGATGGCAGCAGAAAGGCTGCCTGAGGGAGGGAGGCAGGAGTGGCTGCCAGTGACCCATCACTCATGTGGAGCAGGCCAGAGAGGGCGCAGCTTTTCAGCACTTGCTTCAGAAAAGGCTGGGAGGGTGCAAGGGTTGCCCCATGCTTACAAGGCATCGTGGGTTCGCCATCTCATGCAGCTGCCTCCTGCCACTCCAGGAGACCAATGCTTGCTTTCTTGGTCTTTGGTCAGCCTGGCACACATGGGAGCGGGGCATGCTCCCCAATACCTCTGCCTCCAGAGCCTGAAGGAAGACACAAACCAACCACAGCCACAGTGGCCAGCAGCATGCTCCTCCCTGCCTACAACCAGTCCTTGGCATCTCCTGCCCCAGCTGAGGGAGGGGGACTCATTTACCACCCCTGTGCCACAGCAAGGGCTACAGAGTTTGTGGAGAGAGAGTGAATCCTACCCACAGAAAAACCTTGTTTAGGAATGGTGGCACTGGCTGCCAAAAGGGGAGCTTTTTTGGCAAGCCAGGGAGCATTTGGGAGGTGAACCCAGCAAGGTCCTTCCCTGTTCCAGGCCTTGCACCACTGGCCTGGGTCTGTGCTCCAAGGGTTTACCGTACCCTCCATGCTCACGTCTGGCTGGGCACATGGAGACCTACAGCCCTGGCAAGTCCATGGGATGGTGACCCTGCAGGTCCTGGGTCCGAGCGGTGCCTCTGGCCTTCTTTGCCCTTTTCCCATGACATCTCTGACCTGAAGATCAGCTGAGTTTATCCTGCCTCCCGATAAGCCTGGCTGCTTTCATAATCCAGGTGTGCTCCGTGCCAGCCCTTCTCCAGCGTGTACATTTCTGGTGCTCTGGTCTCTTTGAACAGGGGGAGGAGGGACCAGAAACCAGGGGGCCCTGAAGGCAGCAGACCTGCAGCCCCCACCACCAAGGGAGCCCTTTGCAAGAGAGAGGGTAGGGTTGAGCCTTACTGGATTTACTGGTCTTCCAGTGGGAAGATTTTAAGAAAAAACAGCACAAGGATCAGGCAACCTTCCTGCCTCCTCCACTCACTTGTTCCTTTTGGGTCTAGCCTGTCTGTCCCCACCAGTTTAGGATTTCCCTGAGATGTGTGTGTGACTAAGTGGCCAACTGGTTTGGTTTAGGCTCAAGTTTTAAGGAAAGAGGAAACTACTTCTTTCCCAAAAGCTTTTACTGAGGTGTGAGAAACCTACAGAGCAGCACCACCCCTTTCCTGCCAGTGCCAAGTTCCACAGAAATTTGTATTTGATTTGGCATTTAAATCAGCCCTCACCCAAAGCTGCCTTAATATTAAAAAAGTGCAAAATAACTCTGAGCAGATTAGTATTTGTGTTATTACAGAGCTTTAAAAAAATTACTCTAAAAGGCACTGTAAATCTGTGGAAGGAGATTTTCACTCTCTGCCAAGCAGCATGCACAGTAATAACCAAGTAATCAAGAAAATTTCCATGCCCTGAATCAATGGGAGTGCACGTGGTGTCCCTCAGCACTCCTAGTTCTGCTGCCTCTGGGGCCCAGGTGCATTTGGGAGGCACTTTCTCGTCTGTGGCAGTCAGTGAAGGAGTTGATAAGTGTCTGGGATGTGGAAAATACACATGGTAAGAGCACACTTCACTCTTATTTGTCCTGTCAGTCTGTACCTTTGCTCCACCGGACTCCACTGAAGCAGGGAAGCTGGCTCTGCTTTAACACATTTTTGGCTCTTCCTGGGACATACTTTAACTACATTTAAGCCATCAGTGGCACCACATCAGCTTGAAAATCTCATTTCTTGAAGGTTTGGTATTGTTTCACGCACATCCCTCCTACCTTCAGGCTGCAAGTCAACAACTTGCATCATGGCTTCAAATACCCCCTTCCCAATCTGCTCCCCAGTGTTACATTAGTATCCTTAAGTTTTGCCTCCCATCCTCTGTGTTACAGGTGAGGAGCTGTGTAGGTGGAGGGGAGGGTAAGCACCATTTCCACCTCAAATTTACTAGAAAAAGGCAAGATGCACCAAACCAATGCCTAGGAGCGCTCTTTCTCATGCCAAGGGATTCAGAAGACCCAAATGTTCCTGCATTGCCCTTCAGTGCTGGTAGGAAGAGTGGGGAAGACCCAGCCTGGCATATTCAACCTGAGGAACCTGAGGTTCAACAAGGCCAAATGCTGGGTCCTGCACTTCGGTCACAACCCCATGCAATATCACAGGCGTGGGGAAAAGTGGCTGGAAAGCTACCCAGCAGAAAATGACCCGGTGGTGCTGGTTGACAGCCATCTGAGTATGAGCCAGCAGTGTGCCCAGGTGGCCA
>VYZV01010362.1:126742-160848 GCA_013401275.1 Pandion haliaetus
GCTGATGGTTGGACTCGATGATCTTAAAGGTCTTTTCCAACCTAAATGATTCTATGATTCTAGACAGCACTGTGCCTGAGGAAGGGGGTTTGATTGCCAGGACCACATGGATATGTGGTAGCATAACATACCATGTAAAAACTTACAGGAGAGGAAGCCTCTGAAATGGGAAATTAAAGCCTCATACCATCAGGAGGTTTTAAAAAATTATTATCATCATCATCATTATCATTATTATTATCACAATCATCACCATTATTTTGCTTTGATATTGTTTCTACTTTCAAATAAAAATATTACATGTGTTCAGAACATCAGAAAGACATATTTTTACAAGCTGAATTAAATGTCTACAAGCTCCTTTCCTATTCTTGATTATGCAAGTACCCAGCAAGACACAAGCAAATAAATACAGGAATACAGATGCAGCAGACACAGACACATGCAGTGATGAAAAGTTCACATCCTTCCTCCTGCATTTGCTTGCTGTGGCTTGGGTTTATATTTCTTAAGCACTTCTAACATTGAATCAGCTGTCTTTATTCAAGAAAAGTAGCATGGAGAAGCTACTAACCCTCTTCTGCAGCCTCAAGCAGTTGATATCTGGTCCACAGTAACAGCTTCAAAGAAGCCAGCATCTCTATGCCATTTTCTCCCCAGCTGCAATTTCCCAGGTGGCCCACTCCAACCCACAGAGAGCTGTTTGCTATCACCCCACTTCCACACTCCCAAGGAAGAACACCAGAGTCTCGTGTCAGGCTGTTTGGGTTTTTATTAATTAAATATTCCACATAGAAAGTACTAAATAAATATATAGCTGTGTCAGACACCAGTGTACCATACACGCCCACTTGGACATCTCTATGTATTTATATATGAAATATCATGGAAAGCTATTTACCAAATACAAAGCAGGCTAAGAATGATTCAACTCTGCAGACTTATTGCTCATCACCAGGGTGCAGGCCACACAGCACATATACATGCACGCACACACATGCAGAGGCTCACTCACTCCCGGGAAGAAGGGCATCCACCCTCTATAACCTAGCTGCTTGGGAAATGTTTGTGTTTGTGCCACAGACACACTTGGGAGGAGGCAGAGCTCCAAGGTGCACAGGCTTAAATCCCACCAGGGTCTTGCAAGTTGCTGCATGGAAGAGGTTTTGTCTGCAGGGATCCACAGCCTGGGGTGGCAGGAGTGGGGAGGGAGGGTTTGCAGGGATGAGCAGGCAGCCTGGGGAACTCAGCTGGGGCGCATGGTCAGGAGACAGAGCTGGGAGGGAGGCTGATGCTAGAGCACAAATCAGAAAATGTGTCAGGGTAAATAGGTGTAGAGGTTTTTGTCTTTAAATTTTCTTCCCCCTCTCCACTGTGGTCTCTAGGTGATGAGGAAGAGATTGGAAGTGAACATGAAGAAATACAAAGGAATACTCTTTCTCTCTCTCCCTCTCTGTCTCTTCTCCACTGATGTCTGGAGGAGAGCCAGGCAGGGATAGGAGTGGGCACAAAAGTAACAGTGGATAGATAGGGTGTCCTCGGGAGTAACTGAGACGTGTTCATGGTTGGGCAGGATTGGGGATGTGTAGGGCTGATGCTCCTGCTCCCACCTCTTCTCCCATGAGATGTAGGGCTTAGGCATCCCCGCAAGCCGATCAGAGCGAGTCCTGGCTGGGGCAGAGCTGGTCGCAGACCCAGCCGATAATCTTCCTGCTGCTCTAGCCCTACAGCATTCCTGCTGAAAATAGGCCAGGACAGACTCTTCCCAGCACGTTCCTCTGTCAGAAGAGATGACCTCCATCCCACAGAGAAACAGAGTGAGCAGGGACAGGATGGCCAGAGTGGTGTCTGAAAGCTGTGTTTGAGAAATGAGAGGGGCTACAAGGGTGCCTGTGTGGGGAAAAGAGGACCCCTCTCCTCTTTTGCCATTGTGGGTTGACTCTTGACTCTTCTGCAGGATCGACTCACTTGTCACCACGTGGCCCATTCCCCACACCTCTGCTGATGGGTGCTTCGTCTCTTTGCTTGCTGAGGAACTGCTACATGGGGCCTTTCCCCCCAGTGTAATCATGGTATGGGCTTGTCCGGGCCTTGGGCCGAGGGATGGAGAAATCATTTTGGGGTTCAATGGTCTGCAAAGGAAGCAAGGAAGACTTTAGCTTTCAAAACTGGAGAGAAATAATAGAATAGGGCTTAAAAAAAACAAAAGCAGGGAGGGAGAAACAGAGCTGAAGGTTTCCTGAGAGTGTGATCAATGGGGCTGTGGAAGAGGATCCTGGCAGAACAAACCATTAATGGAGTCATGTCACCAGAGGACATGTGGGGACATGATGTAAGCTACTAGACCTGACTAGGGTGTGGTCTGAAGGAGGACTGGTGAATGGACATGGGGACATGCAGATTGCCCACTCTGGATCTACACTGCAACTTCCAGTGACTGCTAGTGGGAATACATTCAGGGCATGGGCTGGGGAAAGGAGCACAATCTCCTGAGGGAAGGGCACAGTCTACTGCAGGAACAGACTTCTTATGTGATGTCAAATCCAGAAGTATTGAATACCACAACCTCAGACTTTGCCTTGGGTCCCTCTTGCCTCCCCATGTCCCTGGACATGTCACAGCTCCCTCCCCCCAGCCACAGGCACCTCCACGAACACGTCATGGCATCACCCGGCTCCATACGAAGCACCTGCCTGCCTCCACAGAGCTAGCTCTAGGTCCATCTGTCTTTGCCCCTTCTCTTTTCCTTCCCTTCAGCACGTGAACAATAGCCTACATGTGGTGAAAGGGGGCATGAACTTACCTTCATCTGAAAGTGAGAAGAGTATGGGGAGTAGCTGAGGTCTCCTGTGTCTCCTGAGTCACAAAACAAGAAGTGGGGAAACACAGTGAGTTAGCATTATGTGGTAGCTTGGAAATGCCACATGAAGGGAGAATCAAAGGGCCTGTGGCTATGTTAGCAGCTGCTTTTAGACTGATCAAACTATGCAATATGCATACAGGAATGGGTTAAAATCCATGGGTGGGTGACATTAAATATTTCCTTATGAAAGCAGGAATGAATGGTATTGTAAATAACAGGACATAGGTGGCCTTGGAGTTTAGACACCTCCTGTTGCCTCACACTTACTGTCATCATCCAGCCAAATCCCTCCCACTGGCATGCCCACGACCCCCTCTGCAGTATTCCCTGGGAGAGCGCAGCCTTTCTTGGCTATTCTTTTACAAACCTGGAGGTCTG
The DNA here is from genome assembly GCA_013401275.1 of Pandion haliaetus. Classification (NCBI taxonomy): domain Eukaryota; kingdom Metazoa; phylum Chordata; class Aves; order Accipitriformes; family Pandionidae; genus Pandion; species Pandion haliaetus. The sequence continues at coordinate 129,984 of VYZV01010362.1, forward strand.
ACTCCAGGGGACAAATGTGATCTCCGTAGCAGGTCCATGGGGAGTACAGTCACAACTCCTACCCATAGATTTGGGAAACCTCAACTGATAAAACATTTTGCTTTGTCCAAGAAGGCATGAGACCCATACAGAAAAGTATGACCTCCTTGCCTCCTTTTTGGATGATGGGTTCATTTTTAAATGGATAATGGGAACCAGATCAGAACTGGAATGAATAATCTCCAAGGTATAACCTGGAGAGATCTGAAGAGCTGGAGTGTTGCTAAGAGACAAACAAAAAACCTGAATTTTTACACGGATTTCCCAGACATAATAGAATCATACGGACTTATGTCTCAGCCCCGACACACAGTAAATCTCCTACTCAGTCACTCCTCCTACACATCTTTGGCTTTTGCATTGGTCCTTATTCTTTTCCCTCTTGTCTGGAGATTCATTTCCACTTGCATTTCTGAAGTTTCATCAGCCTGAAACTTTTTCCTACCTCTAAATTAATTATCCATCCTCTTCAAAACTTTTCTTGTAGCCCTCCTACCCCTTTTAGCTCATGAATGGTGCATGTGTGCTTAGGGCTGGGGGACGGTGGAGTTGTTCACTTCATCATACCTTGCACAATTTCATCTTGGGTGTAGGCTCGGTTGTCCACTCCAGTTGTCTGCTTTATGAACTTGGGTTGGCAGAAGTCGTTTTCTGGAGGGTAGTCCCCCAGCTTCAGAGGGGCAGTGAGGAAACAAATTTCAGGGATGATATACATTATCAGGAAGATCCATCCATTGGACACCAGAGCGATGGCCATGACAGGACCATCCCAGCTACGTTTACTTAAAACCGTGTTGCCTTTTGTGAGCATAGTGATCCACACTACCCAAATGGCAATGGAGAACAGGATAGTGACAAAGATGTGCGCCCCGTGCCTCTTCCAGCTTTTGTATGACCCACAGAATGTGAACATGGAAACCAAGAAGGTCAGAGCCATCAAGAAGAGCACGTAGATCAAAAGCATTACAAAGTCCTTGTTGGTCTCCTCCGCAGACATATTCAGAAATTTGTCTTTCTGGTTTACTAGCATGGTGACTAAGTACTCAATGCTGATTACAACTTGTACCAGGGCAAAGGAAACAATCAGGAGCAGCAACACCAGCCAGGAGAAGGGCTTTCTTCCTCTCACTAGTTTGTTGAGGTTGCAGGCATGGGTGAGGAGGCATGAAAAGCAGAGAGCAAAGATGACTCCAAATAGGAAGAAGCGAGTGGGGCGCGTCCTGTCATTGAGTTTGATGATGAAGGCAAAAGTGAGACCAAAAATGCCAAGCGTGCCTAACAGAAAGAAGAAATAGATGGAGATCATGTGCCGCTTGCTGTTGTCTTGGACTTTACAGATGAGAAAGAAGAGTGAGCAGATGAGGAAAATGGTTATGAGGACGCCAGCTGCAGCCAGTGACTCCAGGACAATCCCCCAGGCCTTCTCCATGTCACAGAGGAGGTAATAGTCAGCACTGATGCTGCCGCAGCCTCGTGGAGGTGACATTGGTATCTTCTTACCTTCTTGAACAACCTCCCCGTGAAATGTTTCCCCAAAGCTGTAGAAGAAGAAAAGACACAGGCTGTCTTACCAACCACCTGGGTGCTGCCAGCAGTGGGGAAGGAGAGGCAGGACTGACCTCCCTCCCCACCTCACTGGGCAAGGACACTGCAGTGCTAAGCACATGGAGAAGAGCCATCCCCTTGTTTCGCATCAGGTCTCTATCAAGGGCAAATCATGCCCCTTAGCAGGAGGCAGTTCACCTTGCATGTCCTCTGCCACTGTGCCTGGGGTTGTGCAATGTTGTAGGAGTGTGGGGAGAAGGTGAGGCGCCTTAGCAGGCATTAGCTTGGTGCCCTGCAGCATAGACACTGAGCTTTTGTGGCTGAGCTGTCACTTTTGTGATACACGAGTAGCTGTTAGTCATAATACAGTTTATGCTCTTTTGATAAGTTCAGACAACATCAGCACCTTGTACCAGTGAGGTACAGAGATGAACAATGCAAAAAGGAAACTCATTACTGTTTCTTTTCCCTCTTTTACTTTCTCTGAAATGCTCTTGGCTTAGGTTTATGGGTATGAAAGAAGGGGAACTTTAACTACCTTTTACCCTGCAGATAACTAATGTGGATGCCTCCAGAATAGCTCTTCTTACTCCAAATTAAATAGCAAATATAGACCACCAACCATGAGCCCTAAACTCGTATTCCTCCTCCTTCATGACAGGGCAGCAGTAAGCACTGTCTCAAAAGACCTCATCCCCTCCCCGAGATACTACCTTGCGCTGGCTGGAGCCCTGACATGTCAGAGCTAATGCTGTTCGTTGCATGAGAAGTAACTGCCAAGTTACTGCTTGAGGAGTCCACAAGTCAAGGTTGGACAAGGTCTTTAATGCACCCAGCACATTCCTGCTGTCTTGTCATGAGGAGTTCAGTGCTGTCTGAGTAAGCCTGGTTTAAGCCCGTCTCACCAGGAGACAAGAGGGCTGTTTAGGTGAGCTCTGCCCATCGCAGAGGGGAATTAAGTTGGCTGCTTCCTTGGCAGCCTGAAGCATGTGCAGAAACCACTGCACGAGGACGCTGGGCACTTCATGCCCATTACACAGGCACTGACTGAGTTTAGATCCCAGGGGTCAGGTACTGCTTTCTAGGTACCAAATTGCTCAGTTAGTCTCAGGTCTCTAAAATTCTATCAAAATGGGAGTTTAGGTACAATATCAGCATGAAACATGGAGGAATCTGGCCTTAATGGTGACCCACACTGGAAAACCAATGGCTTTCTTTTCTGATATATAAAGAAAAAAGTTAACCTTGCAAAATTTAGTCTAGACCTTGCCAGGCCATTTGCCTTGATTTTCCCCCTCCAGAACAACATACTGCAGTTATGAGGCTGGTAATAAAACCCTTTCAGCAGATTTTAGGGAGTGTAGGTTGAGTCTTCAGTAAATGGCAGTTGATCTAATCAAGGAATGAATGAAGGGGGAAAATATCACTGACTCACTCTCAGCCCCACATATGTCTCAATGTGACCTGCTTATAAATGGTGCAATATTTTTCTAGCTTTTAACCTCACTGTGTAAAAGGAGATGTGCAGCTCTTCAAAAAGCTGGGTACAATAAAATGCAAATTATTCAAATGTGCAGGAACTCTGGACTCCCCTGGAGAGAATGGAATTAGTGAATAACACATGCAGGAGTTTTCATAAATCATTGCTCACAGAATTTTGGGGGTTTATGATCTCTTGCACAAATGGCTGAGTTATCTGGACATTTGTGAGTAATAAATAATTAACCTTTCTGAAAATCTGGAGAGCAAATGCTACACTTTTATCCACAGACATTCACTGTTGATCAGATTAGCTTATCTATTCGGACCTCTGGCAGATACAGACTGATGCCTGCTGTTGGGGCAGGTAGAGAGCTCAGAGAGCCAGCGTGAGACCCCAGGGCAGCACAGAGCACACCCATAGCTTTGGGTCCTGACTGATGCTTACTGCAAGTGGTAATTGCCCCAGTTGCCTGCCACGGCTGGTGGAACAAACAGGATGGGAATTACCTCGCTGCCTTGGAGAACGGGGCCACTCGCACCAACTTTCCTCCCTTTTCTTTTTTTCCAAGGTAGATGTCCTATGAGGCATGAAGAATCTCTGTGCTGTCTCCTGGGTGAGTGTTGCCCCCCCAGAAGCTGAGTTTGCTCATCCAGCACTTATAGAAGTGTCTGGGATTTCCAAGGGGCTCTGAGATCTGTGCAAGGGAGCCTTTGCTGTGGTAACTTCACAGCTTACCCCAAATCATGGTTCTCACTTCAGTGTTGAGTCTTCTCCCTCCAGCCTGAGCCTCCTCTCTCATTGATACTTGTGCATAAAATGCACCCATCCAGCCACAAATTTCAAATCACTTCCCAGGAAAGTCTGTTGTAACTCCCCCAGCTCCAGCTAGCAATCACATGTTAGAGTCGAGGGTGGGAGGCATTCTCTTTTCACTGTGGCACCCCAAGCCCCTGCTGTCCCACCCCTCAGAGCCATGGTCCTGCATGCCATCCCACCCCAGCCGCAGAAGGCAGGTCCACCCTGGATCCTGTAGGACATTGCCTTGAATTACCTTTCTGGGTCCTGCCCGGAGAAAGCAACAGGGAGGTTCCGACTAGAAGAGGCAAGTTCCCAATGTACCAGTAACACAGTCACCTCCGCTTCTGTAACCCCGGCCAAGCAGCAGCCCCGCGCTCACCCTCCTTGGGAGCTTTAACACCTGGAGTTGTGCCTGAGCACGCCTATTCCAGTTCCACCGCCTCTCCTCTCCCGACAGCACACAGCTATGAAAATACATTCCCATGCCAGGAAATGAAGTAAGGCCTCCTGACGTCAGCAGGGCACTCACCCCTGTGACAGGGTGGAGATGGAGCCGCTGCCTGTCCCAGCCCTGGGATGGCATTGAACACTGCTCAGCCAAGTGCCTGGTAAGGTGCTCCCCTCTGTGACTCCCGGTACATGCAGGTGGGGACCGTGGCTATGAGTAGCAGTGTGTCCCCTCCCTGCTCCAGGCCTTTTGTCTCTTCATGCTTTACTGCCAGATAACTGCTTGCCAGGTGGAAGATGAGGAGGTTGTGGGATGCAAACGGGCCCACAGCACCTGGAGGGAGAGCAGCTGCAAGCCTGGCTCCAGAGATGGTTTCCTTAGGGCTCTCGCTGAGCACTGTGGGGACACATCTGCTCCACTCGTCCTTTCCACCTGTGCCAGCAAGAGCCATGGGCTCCTTTTCCTGAAAAGGGTGGTTTGCTTTTCCTGGTGTCTTGCTCAGCCCAGCCCCGCTCTCTGAAGGTGCAGTTCTGTCTGCTCACGAGTGCTGAGTCACTTTGTCCAAATTGCTGGCCCAAACAGTTAATGAATGAAGGCAATGACAAATTCCCCCTTGCTCTACGCTGTGCCTCTGTCCTGACTCACCTTTCGGTGCAATCCCATGCAAAACCCCAGCTATCTCCAATGCATTCATGACTTCATCTGTTATTCTAAATATTACTCACTGGGAGAATTTTATTATTCTGATTAAGGAATTGACATCAGGGCCTGTCCACACCAAGCACTTGGTCCCTACATACAGCCCCTAAACCTGGAAATCCCTCCTGCTCCCTGGAGGTTGTGCTCCTTCCCAAAACCGGTGGAGCAGCTGTACATGTCTGTGCTGAGGTCTGACTGACCATGGTTGTCTCATCTGCGTATTAATTTTGTTTGTTTGTTTGTCTTAGGGCCCCTGGCTTATTTCTGGGTGCTAATCCCTTTTGAATGTCACTTGGGGAGATTGCCACGAAATACATACAAGAGAGTCCTCTCTTTCACGCTGCCTAGAAGTACCCAAGGGCCTGCAGGTATGAGTGGCTCATCAGGTGAAAGGCAACGCTCGGTGCAGTCACTGTGGGATGGGCCATGCTGAGCCCTAGGACAGTTCCTCATGTCCTTCCTACTTTTCATTTCAGTGTGAAATCCTGAGGCTTCTTAGGAAAGGACATACCAGGTTTCTTTACATGAAATTAATCTCAACTTTAAAGGAGGTCCCAGACTTAGTGAGCCAGCCAAGCAGCAGGCAGTTGTGAAAAATGAGAGGAGGAAAGGAGGAGTGATGGAGAGGAGTTTAGCACCAGCTCAGTGGCACCCAGCCTGTCTAGGAAGACATCCCAAGCTTTCAGAGGTCACAGGTCACCGCCAACCTATTTGCATCTTGTCAGAGCACATTACGGACTGCCAGCTACTTCCCTACATTTACACAGACACACAAAACCCCGTGGAAGGCAGCATATCAAATTATATCGGGGGGAAAAGAAGAAAAGTTAAGAAGAGTGACACTAACATTTTCCAGAATGCCTGAGAAATCCTTGAGAGTCAGTCATCAAACACACCCTTTACTTTCAAAAAGCTAATAATGGGGCTACTTTTTAAAAAAACATCCCAAGTGACTTAGGAGCCCAAGTGCTGCTGATTCTTGGTAGGTACCCTGAGCAATGGTGCCCATGTCTCTCATGCTGTGCCAAGGAGGGTGGACAAGCATCGCTGGTCTACATGGGTACAAATAGCACAACAATCACACCAGAAAGGTGAGATGATTGTCACCTCACTTTAGGGATGGGATGCAACTTGCAGATAGAGGCACCTAAATTTGGATGTCTGATGGTTGTTACCTAAATGTGAGCTGGGTGTCTCAGCTCCCAAACAGCCAAAAGGTTAGAAGGACTGGCCCTGTTGATGGATGAAGATGCCTATTTCTGAAATGCTCCCAGGTGTCATTGGCTCGATTTCCTGTGGCTTCATCATTTGAGATGCCACAGGGTATCCTGCTCAGTTTCCAGAAACTACTCCAGGAGCACATGGGTCTCCCATACCTCCTGTATCAGATCTGGCAGTCCTGTGCAGATGTTTTGGATAGCCTTAGGCATCTCAAATCACCTTTGTAATGGATTGAGTACTGAATTTCCACTGGCTATTTCAGAGCTGAGATGCACAGCTTATATATAGGTACCTAGAGGTAGATGTCTACCATATGGACTTCATTCTGTGCATCAGCATCAGCACAGACAAATAGTTCATTGAAGGTACTGTAGCTCAGTCACCTGTAACTCAGTCACCAGCACAGGAATGGCATATAGTTTAGAAGAGCTGGGGGAAACTACCCTTCTGGAGCATCAGCTCACACTGAATAACCCAGGGGATCTCAAATGGTCCTAGGCACCAGTGTGTGGGCAATTAAATTGACTCCTGGCTGTCTACAGAGCAGACTTCTTCATCAGAGGCAGTCATCCAGATTCCCGCTATAGTTGGTGGAGAAAAAGAGGCACTTCCAGGGGAGTTTCAGTTGACCTGCTTCACAACAAGCCAAATCACACCTGAGAAGTATCTGTTCTCTCCAACAGAGGTGAAGGGAGACAAGATAATGAATTTACATACAGATCTTTACACTTGTCAGCTGAATTGCATAGCAAGTCTCCAAAATAATTTCAACACAATCCAGTAGCAAAATGCTGGTGACGTTGGAAGTTCCTTTAGGTGGGAGGCTGTTGGTAGCAAAACAGCTTGCTTTGGCCATACTGCAGCCCTGGACAAGCAAGCTTGCTGCTGATGAATGGGAAGGAGCAGTAGCTAAGGCTGACAAGGAGAGGCAGGGATGGCAGCAGGGACTGACCCCTTCAGGCAACAGGCACCCACACCTCCCCTTCCAGTCCTCAGGCAGCAGGAGGAGGAGGGGGAAGGCTGGGTTCTCCCTCTGTGTCAGCTCTGCTCCTGTCCCCTTCTCACTGTTGGCATTGCCTGGCCCTGCCCCCTCCCGTGGGTTGCCAATGCCCAGTGCTGCCTACAGTGCCCTGGGCCAGCCTTGCTCCTCTGGTTTCTGTGCCACAGGGCTGAGCGGCCAGCAAAGGGCGAGCGCTGCAGCCCCTCTCGGCTCAGCCAGGTCTGGGGGAGAGGGCATGTCTGGGAGGTTCAGGGACTGAGTTAGTATCTTTTATTAAGCCAAGTAATAAAGCAAGTAGATGCCTGGGGAGAGACGGTGCTTGGCGCTCTGGAATGTGTCTAAATAACATGTTTATTTTAAGTCACTGGTATTGGCTGTGTTGTGAATATGTTTGTGTCATTCCTTCTGCTTAGCTACCTGTGCAGTACACTGACACCACAAGAACAGCCTCACTCCCTGAAAAAAAATCCCCCCCTGCCAGCACTTATCACAGTCACACTGAGCTAACATTACAGCAGTCTCTACCCTGTCCTGCCCCATCCGTTTTCTTCATCCTTAAATCAGTTCAGGTATAAACATTATGACATCCTCAGAAACAGCCTGGCACAGAGGTTATGGGTCTTCAGTCCAGGCAGCCAGCTCAGAGTACCTCTGCCTTAGACAGGAGTGAAGACAAGGGCAGGTGGTGTCATTTCTGGGAAGGGACACGTGGTGCCTCTGCATAACACTGGGCTTTCTCCTGGGGGTCCTGTCCCTGAATCACCTGTGCTCTGGCTCTGGAAGCCTGCACCCAAGAATTACCAAAAACCCTGTCTAGGAGTTGAATCCTTTTCCTTTGGAAATTAAAAGTGTGGCACCAAAAAGCAAATGTTATCTAACAAAACTGCAAAAGAAACTTATACTGGTGTCCTTCAGAGCTGTTACTTTTCTCTGCAGCCATCAGCTTTTCCAAACTGCATGCTGTGCTCCCTGCCATTCTCAGTCTCAGGAACAAAACAAATATTTCTGGTATGTAACAGTGATGTGCTTTGCTTTGCTTGGAGAGTTGATTGCTGCCTCCTCTCAAAGAAGCTCCCTTCTTTAAATGAGTAGGTTTTGGCCAATCCCTTTCTCTTCCTGGCTCCTAAATGCCCAGATTCTTGGTACAGGACACTCATGATTTACTGGGCGGGGGAGAGATTTGGGCAAGTAAAGGGCAAGGAGACTTGTTAGAATATTGAAATCAGTGCTACTTAGTATGTCTTATAAACAGAAACTTCCAAACCTGTTAATTACCTGCCAGAGCATCTGACTTGGCAAGAAGACCCTGCTTCTGGAAATGTAATGGAAATAGACTGCCTGGTCCTCCATGAGGAACATAATGCTCTGCTGTGCTGCAAACAGGATCACTTCTGTATGCAATCTCAGGTATGGCCAGCCTAGTACCTGGGAAGTCAGGGGTATGGGGTGGTTACTTGAGCACCTACCAAAACTGGGCTGAGTTCATGCTTTAGACTCACTCCTATCACACAGGGGCAGGTGTCACACTGTCTTTCATACTCCCCAAGTGTGGAAGCCAGAGCAAGAACAGGCAGAAAGCAGCCAAGAGCACCTGTGGTTGTGATCATTTTGGCTAGGAAGAGCCTTTTCATATAGCTGAACTGGTGCTCTAGAAGGCTGTGAGCAAGTTAAAAAAGAAATTAGATTTATCACCTTCTTTAGGACTTTCCACAGTATGCTGATAAACATTTCATTCACGACAACCCAGACATTCCTCTAGACATAGTTTCCTGAAGGTATCCCATACCCATCCACTTATTAGAGCACCTAAGAAGGCTCCTTTATGGCATTAACCTCATCTGATTTTGTGCTGATGTGTTCCCAAAGCAGCAAGTTGCACTGATATGGATGAGTGGGTATTGTATGTAGACCAACATTTGGGGAGAAGTGCATAACTCTCAGGAAACAAGGGATCTGAAAGCTGCTGGGTTGCCTGATACCCCAATAAAGGAAGATGTGGCAAGGGAGATCCAGGAGAATCTGCGTCTTCTCTCTCCCAGAAAGGCTGATCCCGAGGCTGGGGAAATGATTTAGGAGAGAGGGGATGTCTGGCTGCATCTTTAGCTAGTGAAGCCTGACTCTCAGCAAAGCACTCCAGGACAAGTCAGCATTTGCTTTCCCTGCCTGACAGTCCTCATTTTGGTACCATTGCCTGGCTCCTAATAGTGTTCCCTTCAGTGTTCCTTGCCCACTGTGCCTGGAGTAGTTTTCCCTTTCCCTCCTTTTCCACTCCACACTGCAAGGTTGAGATGACTTGCTGAGATTCTCACTGTGAGGGGATTAGGCCCTCTCTTGCACGGGTGGCTGTTGGCAATAGATGTTCTGAGACAGCTGTCCTGCCTTGGAGTCTGAGGCTGATTTCTCCTGTCAGCAATGCCTTGGGTAACAGGCTCTGCAGAGGACTGCTGCTGTGCAAGAAGCATTCCTGGGAATCAGGTTGCACACAAAAACTCCCTGCTCAATGATACAGAAAATTCTGCTTTACTGCTCCTGGATCAAACACCACTGCAACGACACAAAACAAAGCTGAGATCCAACACAAATCACTCCTCCCTTTTAGACTTCATCGGGGGAAAGAAAAAAAAAAGTCTTGATAGATTTTATTTTTTATCAACAAGCTTCATGCTGGTACAGATCTGTGTACCCACACAGCCAGCGTAAAAGCTGGCATAAACTCAGTATTGTCCATCCTGTCTAAATTATCAAAAATACAATTGTATTTACTTGTTTAATTTTAATCAGACACATTCTATTGAGCGATATGGCTGTGCACAAATCTATTACTGACTGCAGAACCATGGCCTGGGATCAGCCAGCAGTTTTGGTTGGTGTGTGTTATCCAACCAAGGCTAATCATTAATCAATGCTGTGATTTTTCTTAAAGCAAATGGGCATCAGGGGAGAAAAATATAAGGAACAATTGTAAGGCAAGCCTATTGCTCCTGAATATTTTCTTTCAGTTTAGCGCAGGTCCCCAGGGCAGGCGGTTCTCAGTGTCACCTCTTGGAGCTGAAGAGCTGCTGAGGAGCCACGTAGGTCCCTGGGAATCCCAGCCAGGCTTCAGGGAAATGTAACCAAGGAACATAACACACAAAGCTTTGGTGCTAGCCCTGATGAAGAATGTCTTACTGCATCCCTGGGAAAATGAGCTTCTCTTCTGCGCAGTTTCATCTTCTGGGGCGTCAGGTGCTTGGCAGCAAAGCTCAGGCAGATGGAGGTGGGGGCTTCTAGCACCACCCTGCTCCACAGACACTGCCATTTCCCAGCACCCACAGGCATTACAGTCTGTGGGTCCCTGTGATTTGAGGAGAGATAGTCTGTGTTCCTCTGGGCTTGAAGTGCAGACTGGTGGAAGTGCCATGCCAGTGCTGACCTGGCAGGAACGCAAGTGAGCAAGAGTTGCCAGATTATACATATAAATGGTTTAAAAAGCCAACACCTCAGTTCTGCTTGCTAGTTCACCCTAGGTAAAGTTTGTTACTTGGCCATGATTATAAATGACCATAAAACTCCACAGATGCCTTTCAGGGCAGCTCAAGAACTCATATGTCAGCAACCATGAGGGAAGCCCTTCCCTAGCCCAGTGCACATGTGCCAAAAAGGCCGATGCAGCCTTGCAAACACTCAGAGAGATGGGATGGGAGAAAAACAGAATGTGTGTTTCATGAGGGTAGGGCTAGGACCATGCTCTCAGCATGCAAGAAATACCTTTTCACTCAAATCCTGACAACTCCCCTCCCTTTCGCAACCCAGGAGCCAGGGGAATTGCTCTGCAGACACCAGCAGCCTGGAAGCACTTGGTTTCTGGCACAGGTAGATGGCATGCCCTGGGAGCCTGGAGGTCTGGTGCTCCTCAGGCATGCACAGATGGCAGTGTCTCCCACCGTCACAGGGGCAGTGCAGGCGGTAGCCTAGGACCCTCATGCTGGGTGGAGATTATGGGGCTCACTGGGCAACAGAGCTCGGTATACTCATTTAAAAGGCCAGCACATTGCTGGGCACCTTCCCTTCACTAGACACAAGATGATGAGTGCAGGCCTCCTTCCACCACTTCTTCCATCATGTTGTACATTAAGGTGAGTGGGTTGCTCTTTTAACTTCAAGGACAACACGGGCATCTAAGTATCCCCAGATACTGCCTCAGCAGAAGCCCAGGACTGCAGTTCAGCTCTTCATTCCTCCCACCAAAACCCTTTCTTGAATGATTCTCCTGGTGCAATATTTGCCAGGAGTGATCAGTTGTTGCAACAACATGAAGGCCTTTTGAGTTTCCTGCTGTCCTACCTGCTAATCACAACTGATGCTTTATGAGATCTCCAACTTCCTCTTATCACCAGTGACATTAAGCTCCCTAAGGGATGTAGCAGTGTTCATTTGGTGCATGGCTGCTGCATCTGGTAAAGCAGCATAAAAATCTATGACATAATGATACACATTCAAGGAGCTGTACTTAGGGAAAATGAGGGGAAAAGTGCTGTATTCTCTCTGCTTCAGTAAGGCAGAAGTTTAAATGGGTGTGTTTAAGAGGCTTGATAGCATTCCTGCTCCAGCTGCTTGCTTCTGTAAAATGATGCCTCTCTTTGCTGTTTCTACCTTAACTCAGAGGGCATATAACCACACACAAACGCGCATACCTGGGCACAAGCACGCACACACAGCAGCCCGGCCGCACCCAGCCTCGCATTGCCTGCCGCGCTTTTGCCTCTGTTGTTGCAGTATCTATTAAAACTAGATAAAAATGCAGGACTTGCAAGGTGTGAGGGTGCTGTTGGTGGAATTGATAGCCAGACAGGTTGAGAGAGAGTGCAACCACAAGCCAGGAACACCACTGAAAATGGTTTTCCATAGAAAATTCACTGCAGGATGTTTAGCATGTGCTGCACAGCAATAGGACCCCTCTGCTTGCTTTGTGAAGCCACATGTGAAAGATCTGCACTCTTTAAATGCTGTCTAGTTCAGTGGCTGCACTTTGTAAAGATGGAGCACTTGAGGCCATAGATTTGAATCCTAGCCAGAGAAATTAAGCACTTAAGAACTGAAGCTGAGGCCCTAACATAATCCATTTCATTACCCTGCCTTTAATTCTATCACAATAAAGAGTGGATATCTCAAAGGAAGAGTTGAATGGAAAATGCAGTCTGTGCATAAAATCCTACTCTTACTGTTTTAAGTCATCTTATGAATGCAAATAAAAAAAATAACTTTTCAAATATGCAGTCTTAAGCACACAGTTGCACATATGCAGATGAACACACACACTCTTTCTCACTCCTTTAACCAAAACCCCATCATTCCACCTAAAGGTCAAATGGAAATTTCCGCTGATGATTCAGATCAGCTGGCCGGACTCCAAGTGTCTCTTGATGTGCGTCTGGGATAGTTTCTCTGTTTCACCTCATGCCTTCATTTAACTCCTCTCCTGATTTCAGATAAGCCTGTGGGGACATCTGCCATCTGACTTCATGGTCACTAAAGATATTGTAAACTTGCCATGTTTGCATGGATCTAAACAAGCAGCAGTGCTGGGTTAGAAAAGAGCATTACACTGTTGAATGTGAAGTAGAAACTTATGTACTCCAGGAACTTCCAGCCTGGATGCTGTGCCCGCAGCTGGCAGGAGGCAAGGTCTGAACTAGACAGAAAATACAGCCAATTGCCAAGTCTCTGGCCTTGATTATTTTTCTTCCAACCTTCTTGACAACCCAGGAGGTCCCCTAAGCTAGGGAGAAAAACATCAGTATGCAACCATTATTAGTAACCACATGGAACGGACTTGGCTGGAAGGAAGGAGATTTACAAAGCTTCTGGCTAGCAGTATGGAAACAGAGCATGTTCTTCAATTTGGACCAGTAACCTCAACCTAAGGAGCCCCTTTCTGGCCTGGCCCTGCTGTGCTCCTTTCCTCCTGGCCCCTGGGCAGGAAGGACAAGCAAGCTCTCCCATGGGAGCGCTGCTGTTCTCCAGACCCAGCAGCCTGTCTCTTTTCTTGGTAAACAAAAGACGTGACTCCCCCTAAGTGACAGTCATACCCCAGGGAAGGGTTTAGGGAAGGTTTAATTGCCAACTAACCTCTTCAGAAATGCAAACACAGCTTCAGCTAATGGTATGAGCAATCGGCTCTTGGTGTGTGCATGATATGGCAAAGGGAAGCTTCAGCCTCCCTATAGCAGGTTCTTCTCTTCCATGGTTGTCACATTGCCCAATAATCCCTTCCTTGTTCATTATTAACAAACTCTCATAAAAGGCATTTGTTTGCAGTAAAAAAATACCAACTTGCACACAAGCAGCTCTCCTGAAAATGCTGTAAAGTGCTTTTTCCAGGAATCCCTGGCTGTGGATGGGACCTTACTTTGAGGGTAAAACCTAGCAGCTGTTGGGCACCAGACAGTGCTGCTACATTTCAGCAGTCACACAATACTCCATCTCCTGGACCTGCAGGGAGATTCATTTAATCACAGAGAAAATTCATTGCCTTTGTGCTTACATTTTAAAAGGCAAAAGGAATCAATACAAATTTTGGCTCTGACCACCTGCTTGGCACACAACACATCCCATCCTGTGTGGGATAATCTAAGGTATGTTCTTGGGGGAAAAAAAAAAAAAAAAGCCTATGCTGTATGTGAATGAAGGGATCCCACATATGCTACGGATTTGAGCAATATTATTGCTGACTCCAAGGGCTTTATCAAGTTACAGGGCTATGATGTACATAGGCGTGAGGTTACCATGAGACCTTACATTACATGGGGTTAGCTTTTCCTCAGCCAGAACTGAACTCACACAGTAGATCTAAAGCTGTGTTGAACTGGAACTGAACTAAATCAACTTCAGCTTTTACCTGACAACCCAAATAAGAACTAAATCCAACCTATAATGATTCACCCGTCTGATCAGCAGTGTCATTTTACTAGAGGTAAAGGCAAAGGAAAGTGGCAATCCATGTGCATGATTCTGCCAAACAAAACACACGTTCTGGATGTGACATGATGGACATGACAGTCTGGTTTCTTTAGCAAACACAGCATCTGTTGCAGTCCTGTTCTAATTAAAAAAGTCTGCTATTACATAATGGTTGATAATCTCCAATCTCCAGAGTGGTTAATCTAGATGTACACATGGTTAAAACCTCCGCTGGCCAATTGAAATCTGACTTCCCTAACTACACATTTATAATCATCAAGCAGAGAAATGACACTCTTGTGCTTGTTACTGGTTAGGATGTATCCTAACCTTCCAGGACAGCGCAAACCTGTCAAAATTTTTTGCTAAGCCTAACCATCCTTCTCTTTATTCATCAAGCAGATTTAAGACTAACACAATTAGTGACTTGAAAGAAGTTGTTGAATATAAATGAACCATCTCTTCCTAACAAGCAATCCTACATTATTAAGCAACAAGAGAATTGCCCAGAGAACCCAGCAGGATCTCCATTGCTTTCTATCATTTGCCTCATTCCTTTGTATCTGTGAACACAGATCCCAGTCAGTCCCAGAATGGCTGAGGTGGGATACGCCTGCAGGTGTGCAATGGAGGGACCTCTGCCTGCACAGGGGCTGCAATAGCCTCCTCTGGCAAGAGGCTTCAAAGCACAGAGGTGTCTCCTAAAATGCCATCAAGATGAGGAGAGCCACGTGGGAACTGCTGAAGCAGCTCACATCTCCCCTACACCCTGAAAACACAAGGAAAGCAGAGCTGGAAGCAAATGGCTTGGACAGGCACCTGTCCCTCAGCTGGGAGAAGAGCCTACAGGACCATATTACAATGCAGCATGAACAGCAAAGCAAACAACCAGCCCTCAGGCAATTTAGGGACCTGGCTGCAGGCTGCTTGGTGGGGCAAGGCTGGGGAGAAGTGAGCAGGGCAGAATGCTGAAGGTGCGTAGAAAGGGGGATGCATGCATGAGACCTTCTTGGTGAAGGCAAGGAGTCAGACATGTAGGAATGGCTAAAGGTGGGGGGAGAAGATAGGAGGTCCCCAAAAAAGCACCAAATAAAGGAAGCTTAATAATGCAACACATTCTGGGGCATGCTGAGCACGAGGAAATCTTGCTTGGGGAGGATCTCAGCAGAATTCAGCAGGCCTGTGCCAGCTGCAGGAGTGAAGCACAGAGTTGCCAGTTAATTATGTGAAGGGAGGCCTTGGCTGATGCTTCCAAAGGAGTAAGTCAGTCCATGTGAAGAGGTCTGAAGGCAGGGAGGGAAGCTGCACCCAGGCACTCATGGGTGGAGGGGCTCCCCTACTCCAGGACATGCAGGGAGATTCCCTCTCCCTCAGCCACAGGAGAGGTGGCTCCCCAGCTGCATGCCACCGCAGGCACCACCACCCCAAGATCTCTGCCACCAAATGCTTCCAAAGGTTAGTGGAGTCCCTTGGTCAGCTTTATCTGATCAAATGATGGGAGTGGACCGGGTAATGATGCAATCCTACAGATAATGCAGGAGAGCAGAAAGATGCAAGTTCTGCCTATCTGGGCAGGGAGATTTTGCTGACATGCTAGGCAGGCAGGCTAACCTGCTCTGGTGTGCCAGTACAGCCTTGTACATCAGGCAGTCATGGCTTCTGCTGCAGGGCTCAGCCCTTTGCCCACTTCAGTCACAGAGAAAAGCCTTCCAGCTGAAAGCACACAAGCTCACAAGCTGCTTCCTTCTATCCCGGGTTCATTTTAAGGCTCAGCATGGCTTCTGGTGCAGTTACCTTGCTTTAGCAAAGCAGGCAGAAATTTACATATTTGTCCTGCCACTGTGAAGGCCAAGGAGATGAGTGTCCAGATCATAGTAGCCACTTCAAGGCAAGGTCACCCAGCCATGGTTGGCTTCAGATCTCTACTTGTCAAAGGTCTTTCCCCACCAAGAGAGATAACAGCTCCATGCAACTCACCATCCAGCTATAAAAAGGGACTTCCTCCCCACCAGTCCTCCTCTTTATCCCTGTATCTTCACCGCACAGTCCTCTCCACAGACATCATCATATTTTTGGATGTTAACCTGCAAGTTCTTTGAGGCAGAACAGCATCTTCCCCTGTGCATTTTCTGTGCTATCCATGTAAATTGGTAATACATGGTCCTACAGATGCCAGGTGATCAGAGAAGCAAAGGGCTGACACGGCTAACAAAGCTGAACACTTCCACCAGGAGGCTGCCCTGGCCCAAGCAGAAGCTAAAGAACACGGCAAAGGAGGAGAACTCTCAGTTTTTATCTGTGTGTCCTGCTTGGCATAGGACAAGCAAACACTGCTGGTTCAGGGGCTCTGCCTTCCTTTCCAAGAAAGAAAAGAGCAATTAGCAAACACAAGAAAGCCTTATTTGCTGTGTAAGATACAGAGATAAAGACACTCACCAAAAATTTCATTGATACTATGTCCTCCAGTAAGCTGCCTTCCCATTGCACAATGGGTTTATCAACAACAGAAGACTAACAGGGTCCTGCACTAGCCACATCTTCCTCTATATCTGCTGCTTCTACTGAATTCAAGATAGACACAACTGCCTGTTACAAGATTTTCAAAGGAACACAGCAGTCATATACTCACAAACAGTCCTTGCAAGTACAAGACCAGGAAGACCAGTAACAGCAATTCCAGCAATTCCCCTGCCATCAGCTTAACACAACCCTGATGGAGAGATTCCTCACTAATCACAAAGTGCTGTTCACCAGCCAGACCAGGTGGCAGCATCTGACCTGTGAAAGAAGCACTGGCATTTTCAAGGAGGGGCGGTAGCCTGGCATTCAGAGGATGGATCTTCAGAAAATCATTCTCTGAACTAGACAAAGGCAGTATAGTTGGAGTAAAGAAGTCATATCTGAGTGGGAGCCTTGGAAGAACCAAAGGGTCACAGAACACCAGCATGCTTTGCAAGGAAAGGCTTTTAACAAACTCAGCTAAGATGAGCAAGCCTGGCTCCAGCCAGCCAGCTGAACACAAGCAGAAATAAGGCTATCTCTAAATTTGATCTTCGAGAGAACAGACTAGCAAATCTAATTCTGACATTTCTTCCACATATCTTTTACGAACCATTCCTCACTATGTTATCCATTTTGGAGAGCATAGCCAATACTTTGTTTGCATTTTTAAAAGTCTGCATTTTTATCTAATTTTTTCTTGAAAATTGGAAAGGCAACTCTGAGATTCCTAGTTAATACTAAAGCATTTCTCACCAACGGGTACAGAGAGCCTAAACTAAGATACACATACATGACTTGAGTGTATCCAATGGAAGACAGTCCATAGCTCTGCAGAATCTCTGAGAGGCATCTCAAGACCTGCAACTGCAGAAATGGAAAGCTGATTCTGCCTGGGCTCTGTCAAAGGAGTCTGTTAGGCTGTCTGCTTCATACTGTTGATTGTGTTTGGAGACCAGTCCTTATCAACCAAAGAGAGCCTCTGGCACACAACAGGATAAAGGTTTAGCACACCTGTAAGCACGCATATGAGCAGCAGTAATAGGAAATCACTCACTGGTAGCAAATTTATCATTCTGAATACATATTGAGAGAGAAGAAGCATTACTTCGCTCCTGATGATATATCAAGCACAGAAGCTGGCAAAGACAGATCAGGCTGGGTATCTCCTGTTATAAATTCCCTTCAACTGAGCTACAATAAAGACAGTAAAAGACCAAGCACATCCAATTACATGCTTGACTGAGGTACCTTAATTTCTGTTGCTTTAAATAAAATTGAATGAACCTCCACACATTCTCTCCCAGGCTTGCTCCATGGATCCTGTGCCCCCTTACATTGCTACTGCAGGAAAGAAGGTACTTTTGTGACTGCAACTCTCATTGTGCAAAAGACTTTTTCCTACATGAAAGCCAAGAAATTCCATGTTCTAGCCCTGTTCATGGGATGGAGCACAATGAAAACCACACATCGGAATAATTTTCTTCTGGAAAGCCGGCATAAGCAAAGCAATTTAACCTTATCATGCAACCCTCCCTCTACCTCATACAGATGACTTGCAGAGCAAGTTTTGCTATTTCCCTTTCTTTACACAGAGACATGTTTGTGGGTGAAAATCTTGAGGAGGATTAAAGGGGACTTAAATCAGTCCAAATGGGAAACATGCCAAAAAACCTGCCTTCCTTGACGATATCAAATAAGGAGGAGAAAGTGATGGACAGAAGGAATAGTCTCTTCAAGAGGCCAGTCAACAGGCTTCTTTTTCTGCTTTTGCTAGGATTTGAATGGAAGACAAAATATTTCCCCCTCTTTGCACAGAAAGGCCACATTGCATTTCCCTTTCCTCAGAAAACTTTAGCAAGCACTAAACCCAAGGGAAGGCAGAAACTTTTGACAGTCCTACCCCTAGACTATTTTAGGGAGAGGCAACAGAACAGCATGTACATCTCTGCAACAATGAGGATCCTCCAGCAGAGAAGGCAAAGATAAAAATAGTCCTCTTCCCTTTCAGTATGCAAAATTACCTTGTGTTAACCTCTAGTAAACACAGCTTCAGGCTTCTAGATGCTTCCCTGAAAGAGTGCTGAACAAGCTCCAAGAGCATCCACCCCTCCCTGAGGACCTCCAATGTCAACAGGTGGAGACTACACAGTGCCACTGTCTCCTGTTGCACAACTAGGCATGATCTTGGCACAGTCCAAGACACAACCTACCATGAAACACAACGTATACTTGATTATCACATTCAGGATGGCATGTATGTGTGCCTGAGAGGGCCTTTGGAAGCAGACAGAAAGTGCTAGTGTCATCATCGTAAGTTTCTGTATCTGAGACGTCCTCAGGAAGAGATATGGCACTGGAGGCATGGCTGTATTCATCCCTGGGCCAGAGAGCAAGCGACCATTCCAATTTCTTAAGTGCCAGAGGAACGAAACATCCTTAGCTCTCCCTTTTAAATACTGTTATTCAGAAGAAGCTTTCATAGTCTGACCAGGAAAAAAAGCCACTGAAGATTAAGAAAGTGTCTTTTAACTTTTTTTTTTTTAAAGCTCGGGAGTTAACCCCAAAGCTTGGGACTCTCTTCCAACTTATGTTCTGATTCTCCATGTTTACACAGTCACAGTTTTTTCCCCCCAAAAATCTACTAAGTGCGTAAGCAAGACCAGTAAGAATTCACAATGACTACACGGACTACCTCTGGCACCAAAGCTGGATTTTTACAGCATTTCCTCTGCAACAATTACAAGAATTTCTCACTTGAATGTTTACAGAAGCTCCTCACATGCCATTGCAGGCAACCCACAACTTCACATTTATGAAACAAAATGCTTGGTACATGCCTGTGTCTTTCACAGGTCATGCAATCAATTCCATTCCTTCTTAAGTACTTTCAAGGGCTTTTAAGTATGTTGTATATTTTCCTTCTTCAGTGCTTGGCTAAACTGGGAATGTTTACTAATTTCAGTCCTGCTTTCTAAACTAAGGCCCTCCAGATTCCCAATCACTTCTTACTCTGAGAGTTCCCTTCTAAACTTGAGCCTCTTCTCAGCCCAAGTTAATGGTGTTGCTAGAAAGTCATCATACTTAGCTCTCCCTCTTGGTCATCTCTACTTTTTTGGGGCAGGGGGGAAGGCAGGCTGCCAGGTCCTTGAACAGGCTATGTTCCTCATCATTATTTTAAGCAGACTTACGCTTAGGCTGCCACCACAGAAAAAAGCCCTGGATTCCCCACCTTGGTTCCCAGCTGTGCTTTTCTGCCCATGTCTTCCCTTGCAGCCCCTGGGCAGCAGGTGCATGGCACTGGGGAACCGAGACACCAAACCCATTTCAGACAGGTCAATTCAGTGCAGCGTCTGCTCTGGACTACTGTGTGGTTGCAAGGACTGCTACTTTTTGCAGCTATCCTCACTTACCTTAAAGTCAGTTATCCACACTGATATCAATGTCTAATTTTACTCCTCCCCTCCAAAGGATTGTCCTGCTTCTGCTAGCTCTAGAACATTTAAATGAAAGACACTATATCCCCATTCTTTACTGCACAAGGTAGTCACCTACGCAGTATTAAAAATCAAAACGATAAAACATTATTTAAAATATATAAACAATCATGTTCTTATGGACTTGGAAAGTGCAGAATTGTTTCAAACTGCAAACAACCTGTCTGAACATCTTTCGAGAACACAGCTTTTGTTGAAACTTCACTTGAGTTTCAACCACAAAAAAAGACAGGTTGTGTTAGCCTGATCCTACCTTACATCACACTATGGTTAATCCTCCACTTCAGCTCCCTGCTGTGCAAAGACTCAAGGTGTGCAGAGAGGTGTGCTTCAGAACTGCTCAAGAGTCCTCCTGACTGAACAAACACACTGGCATCAGTTGTACAAAAGTATGAAGCCACACACATACCAGTGCTGGTATTTTCTGAACCGTCTTTTATCCAGAGACAGACAGGTCTCACTCCATTCTTTTCACCTCATGATTAGCTACAGATTTTGCTTTAGCCTGGCTGAAAATTCTGTTTTGACCAAATACATCTTTAGACACTCCCTATTCCACTTCAGTTATACAAACACTCTCTGACCTAGCCCTCATGGTGTAGTCACAATGAGAGACTATTTCCTGCCCCTCCAAACTGTTGAGATATTTTTAGTGGAAATTGAATGCACACACCTGTGGCAGGTGAGGCACCAGTGAGAATGTGGGTGTGGCGAGACCTTTGCTTTTCTAGTGTCAAGTGTTTCTATGGCTTGTCATTCCAACTCAAGGGAGGCGGCCAGCTGTCTAGGAGTCACTCCTCTCAAGGAGGCCCTGCACCCTTTATACAAGGAGCAGCTCTACTTCTCTCCTCTGTTATTCTTGCAACTGCAGAGGAGGGATACAGAATCTCTGATCCCATCAAGGGGCAAGACAGATCCCCTCTGCTGTTGCGGCCTTCCACACAGAAAAGAACGCAGAGAGATGCTAGGGACTCCACCAATCTATTAAAGAAAGCTTCATACTACTTCTGAAAGGAATGACCCTGCTCTACCTCCTCCAGCAGTAAAATTGCCCTTCACATCACTTTACAAGATTGGTTCAGGACCGACTCTGCATGCCACCCGTTACATAGCTGGGAGTAACACTAGAAGGTTTTCCAGAGACCCAGGAGCCTCAGAGGGCTTTAATGTTCATTTGCTGATAGCAGGACAAACCCTGTCCTGCTCATGAAGGGTAGGAAATTTTGTTCAAGCATCCAGCAGCACAGACGACCAGCTGGGAAGAGTTCCCTTGCTCCATGGAGAACAAGCATTTGCATCTCCACCCATATACTCACCCATTTTATTCCTCTCTCTCTCTGGTGCATTCTAGGGCTATTTCCTCTTACCTGTGGGGATCCCTACCAAATGGCCCTGTAGAATTAACATGTTCTCATTACCGGGCTTCCACCCCTGCCTCTCTGCACTAGGACCCACGCAGGACGCATGCTCTCTTCCTTCTCTTCCTGCTTTAAAAGAATGCCCTTAGCAGTCAACATACCCAAGATCTGTACCCTTACTTACCTGCCACTGTTTTAGAGCTATCAAACTTGAAGGTGACTATTCACATTTGAATAAATTGCTACCAAAAAAAAAAAAAATAAAAATACCGTAAGAACACTGGCACTCTTCTCACACAGAGAGCATGTTTGTTTCTCATGAAGACAACAGAGCTGTTTTAAATAAAAAAACATGTTCCACTTAGTTTTAACCATGCTGGTTTTTGTAATTTTGCAAAATGTGCTGCCCCAAACAAAAGTATAAAAGTCTTCTAGCATACGTGTGTATATTACACTTAATGTTGGCACTATGAAGTAACCATTGTGCTCATCTTGACTACTGCAATAGTTTCTGCTTCCCATTTAGATCCAAAAAAGCATCTTTTGAATATTGTTTTTCATGTAGCAGAAAATCCAGTTTATGAATGGTTCTAACAGACATTAAATTTTCATATTGAATGATCACAAAGGAGCTTCTCACCCTTCTCTGCCCACCAGCAGAAATGTCCAGTGTGAAAATTTTTATTGCCAATGGGAACTAGCACTAACCATCTGGTTTGATATGATGATAAGATCATTTATCCCATTCTTGCAGAATTCTACTTATACAGCACTGAACTCTGCCTAAGGCAGAAAAATAAATAGGGAAACACAGAAAGAGCCTCTACAGTACCCGTTTTTCTTCACTACCAAGCTCACGAGCTGCTTTCGCGTGTAAATACTACCCTCTTGTGTTAGTTTGTAAGTACTACAAGCATCAGCCACAAAAAAAAAAAAAAAAAAAAAAACAAAAAACAAAAAACAAAAAAACAAAACCCAAAATCCACTGCAAACCCAAACCTCTCCTCGATCTTGCCAACTATTAGATTCTGGATGGAATTCCAGGCAGTGAATAGCTTAATCCTGCTGGAAAGCCTAATCCTGCCGGAAAGCCTAATCCTGCCGAAACAGATTCTCTCTGTGCTGGGCCACTCTTCAGCTGACACATCTAAGGTATTGATGTCATGTCTGAATTGCTAAGATTGACCTAAGAAGAAAACCTTCTGGAAGAGCTGATACTCAAAATGAGCAGAACACAGCAGTGATAAGACAAAGAAAACCAGGTAGCTTTAAAATTAAGCAAAATGTATTTGGAATTCTCTACATCACATGTCCCTTCACTAAGGCAAGGGCATCACAGCTGTGCTGTGAAAATGCAGTTACTTCTTTTAATTTTTTCCTCTCTTTCTTGTAACAGACCTATCTGACCCCAAGTGCACTTGGTGACTGGGTAATGAGACAGGCTGCAGCAGTGGGAAAGCTGCATTCACACTGCACCTCTTTGTGAATGAGCAGGGCCAGACCACAGCTGCTTTCAGGTCCAGAGGTGATGGTCTGGTGTCTCTGAAAGGAAGTCTGGTCCCATGGTACCACAATGGGCCAAGCTCAGTCTGTAACTGGTGAAGAAGAAGAGAGGAAGTTGCTTTCCAGGTGGACTGCCCAAATTCCTAAGCAGTTCTGAAAAAAAAATCCACTGGAGATAGCTTGGTAGACTGCTTTTGCTGAGCTCATGTAGCCATAAAAAGTCTGTCCAAATACTGAACTAGAAGGCTTTCCTCTTCTTCTTCTTCCCACCTGCCACCTTATTCCTGACACCAATAGCTTCTTCTGTGTCATCATCATTATCATTCCGAGATCGCTTCTTCTCTCCCTGCTCCCGCAGCTCCTGCAATGCAATCAAGACATTGACCAAGAGTTGTGGCACCTGAGGAAATTCAGACTACAACAGCGAGTAGAGGGACAAAAAGCTAGCACCCACCATTCGAGCAAATCTCTGGGCCTCAGCCACACGCTCTGTCAGCATCATAACTTCTTCCTCTTGCATGGGGAATGCTGGCAGCTTCTTGCCAATCAGGTGTTCAATGCGCTGGAACAGCTCGACATCGTACCTGAGAAAAGACAAGACACCATTTTGAATCAGCCCTCTTGAGACTGCTTCAGCTGTCACCACCCACAGACATCACCCTTTATCTCCAGCCCACAGGCATTGTTAGCTTGTACTGATGGTCTCACAAGCAACTCGTAAGTGCATCTGAATGATGCCATCATTGGGGATGTCTTCACTGATTTATGCAGCTCATCTCAGTTCAAAGTATTTTGCAAAGACTTTTTTTGGACAAATACTTCAGTATTTATCAAAAAACCACACTTACTTAACCTGTATTATGTATTATAAAAATGTATGTGTATTATACAATCAAGTTATAAACAGTTAGCTCTGCTCATTACATGCCTGTTTCTAGAATTTATCCTAGACCTTTCTGCCTCCCCACCCTCGGCTTAGAATTCTCTCCCCCTTTAACTAAATAAATCCAACTGGCACCTCAAAATGAAAAGTAGTATTTTCTTCTCACCCAGGATGAGGTCAGATGTTTTCTGCTCTGAAACACAGCTGGGAAGAGTAAGTCTGCCACATTTTAACACTTACTGTGTGACAAAGGTGATAGATTTGCCAGATCTCCCAGCTCGAGCTGTTCTCCCAACACGATGAATGTAATCCTGAAAACAATTTTCTTGATAAGCAGCAAGATATGTGCACCAAACACAGAGCAGAAGTTATGGGAAATCAGCCCATATAATTTTTCTTTGGGATAGAACAAGAAAATGGGGAGAAAACAGCCAGGATTAAATATTCAGGACTATGTGCAGCATTAGGATTTGAGAAGATGCTGGCTTGTGGAGGCCTATCTTTGGTTTCAACATTTGAATCCTTCTCTTTCTAAAGAAGGCCACCTGCAATTATTCAAGACTGCAGGACAAAAGTTGTGATGCATGACTTTGCTAATGAACTATCATTTCCTTGGAAAGCTAATATTTAAAGTGAGCCAACGTCTGCATTTTCAGTCTTGGGATCTAGTGCTCTACATAGTCTGTCTTCCAGACAAACCCTCTGGCAAGTAGATTTAAATTTGGCAAGCACAGTGAAAGGGAGGATGAATGAGAACAATTTGGAAGCGTCTGATCTACTGAGTGTCTTCTGTTTATATGGTTCCAGGCTGTCTTCCAGGTTTTATACTGCATTATAGAAATTAAACTCTCTTCTCCATGCAGTATTTGTGGAGAAAGGAAGCATCATGAGAAAGGATGTGTTCTATGACATGGTTAGATGAGAGGGAGGGGCACAAAAACTGCAACAATGTCATTCAAACTGCTACCCCCAAGATTATTTTTTTTAACCATTGTCCTTTTACAATCTCAAAGGCAGTGTCTTCAAAAGAACCACCATATTTTCTTCTGTTTGCAACGTATAGTATCTTTGATCATTACAAGGAACAATGGCAATTCCTGAAATGCATGTTAATGGTATGCTTTCTGAAACGAGGCTGAGGAAACAAAGTCATACCCCTAACATAATACTATACTTTCTATAAGGTAGAGAGTAACTCAATTTTTTTTCAGTTTGTTGTACTTTTGTGATATGAAGGTGAAACATATTAAAGACGTCTTTCTTGATCAAATCCTCATTGAACATAATGGGAGAATTTTTACCTTTTTTTTTTTAAACATAGTTTAAAATGTGAAGGCAAACCTGGATCACAGTCATTAGATGACTACATGAAACCAGCAATATGTTAAAACTATTTTCAAAGTCTAGAAGCCCTTTAATGTAATATGGCGAAACACATACTCTGAGCAGAAATGCAAAGACACAGACATCCCTCACTTCCCCTCTCCACTTACAGGATCAGTTCTATAATCCAGATGAGGCCACCCAACCAAACCAAGATACCAACTCAATTGCAAAAGCTGAACTACATCTTTTAATCTAGGGAAGTGTGAACTAGACTTCCAGTGAGCAGAACAGAGAAAAGGTGGGTTTATTCCTTTGTCTAGCTTCACTATGCCTCCCAGTGACCAGAAGCTCTCTCTCAGCTGGCACACAGACTAGCTTACCTTAGAGTGTGTAGGAATATCAAAGTTTATCACCACATCTACATGTGGGATGTCCAGACCTCTGCTTGCAACATCAGTAGCCAGCAGAATAGAACGTGCCTTTGCCTTGAACTTGTTTAGAGAGCCCAAGCGTTTATTCTGGAAGAGAGAAGGACAAAAAGGGAATGAGAGAATAATGCTCATTCTGGTTAATATGCTCTTGTTGAAATACTGGTACAGAAGAACTGGGGGAGAAACTACTAAAAAATTTCACTTCTTCAACTTCTTTCTGAACTATTACCGAATCAGTGGCAGCATTAACTTTAGTTACATTTCTAGGTATCAGTCCAGTCCACTAGCTGTGAAATACTCCTTCTGCAAGGTAGTTGTGACTTGGTATGGTGCAGCCCACACCCCAAGTGACAGGTCTCCCGTCTACTTCATTCTGTGGGGCATGCCCATACCTGACTCATCTGCCCATGGAGAGGAATGGCAGTGAACCCCAGGTTGCGGAGCAGTAGAGCAGTCCTCTGAGTGTTGTTACACGTACTACAGAATATCATGAAAGAGTTTCCAGCTAGTTCGTTCAAGATGTAAACCAGGTAGCTGTCCTGTAAAGAAAGAGAGAGAAGAAAAGAGAAAGAAACCAAAAAAACCCCAGAGATAATCACATATGCTGCCACATTAAAGAGTAACTATAAGCCAGTGAAGATGGCAAGATATTGGGCAGATGTGGTAACAGCAAGACAAGACACAGTCAGAAGAGGGAAGAAACAGAAGTGGCATTACCTTGAATTTGGAGGGGATAAAAATGTAGTACTGCTGTAGTTTTTCAACTGTC
Organism: Pandion haliaetus; assembly: GCA_013401275.1. NCBI lineage: Eukaryota > Metazoa > Chordata > Aves > Accipitriformes > Pandionidae > Pandion > Pandion haliaetus. Next base: position 156,422 of record VYZV01010362.1, read on the forward strand.
TGATATTTGGAAGACACAGCACATTTAACAGGATTCTTCAAAGCAGCACGCTGGAGTTTTTGAACCTGGGAAGATCCACGTAAGTTAGTACTAGACAGAGATCTTGTCAGAAACCTGTATCATACAGTCTAGTCAACAGTATAGCCTGATGGAAGAACTAAAGCAGAGTACTCTGCTCTCACCTTCTTGGTCATGGTAGCAGAAAATAGGAATGTCTTCCTGTCTCGAGGAATCACTTTTAATATCTTATCCACCTGTAAGATTAGAAAGGAAATGGAAACGCTGAATACAACAGCAATCAAGACATAAGCCTCCTGCAAATATAATGATCATCCAAATGAAGAGTAATACATGTGTGCAACTTAAGACTCACAGTAGGAACAGATTTTCCCCTCTTCTAAAGGGAAGGTGTAGGCTGACAGCTTGCTGACAGTTAGGCAGTGTGAACTCCTGAAGTCCAATAGCAGTGCAAGTATCAGGCAATATCCCCGCAGGAACGTGCATGTGATCGTGTTCTACAGTAACTGCATCAATGTCATGTGCTCCAAAGAAACCAGTAAATTTCAGAGACAAAATGCCTCCTACTGTCTTGCTAGTGTTCTGCAGAACTCTGCTAAAGTTCTATTCCCACCATAGACTTTTGTGCAATTATTAGATCTTAGTTACAATTTGCTATTTATTTCTACAGAACAGCTCAGTGTTTACTATGTGGCTGTATGAAGCAATTTTAAAGGGACTCATCCAGTGTTCCAAGCTCTTCTTTTAGCAGATTCCTACCTCTGTCTCAAAATCCATGTTAAGGATCCGGTCAGCCTCATCCATCACTAGGAACTTCAGAGCTCGTAAGTTGAAGCCCTTTGTGTTCTCCAGATGATCAACTAGACGGCCAGGGGTTGCTACCAACAAAATCACGAGAGCAAATTTAGAGTGATAGCAAAGGAAAAGATCCAAAGAGGCGAGAGAGTAATCCGTTACAGAAATGGGATTCTTTGCCCAAGAGAAGTAAAGGCATGTTGCTTTGTGGGAAGGATTCTTTCATGGGATATCTTTAGAATGTTTTGAACTAAGACTAATGGAGTCAGACTCTCTGAAGAATGCCCTCCTTCCCCCTCTCCCCCTAAAAAAAACCCCAAACACAAACCAAGCCAAAGGCAGTCTAGCAGGAATGGTTTGGAATGAGCTTGTAGCAGCAAGGCTACTGGTGTATAGTTGAGAAACATTAACAAGCCAGTACTCAGATCTCAGGACAAAAACAAATGAAGGATGTACTCTCACTTCTCCTTCAAGTGCACAAAACCTTTTGGCACTCTTTCTTTGGACAACTGCAGTTCAGTAATATTCATACCCTGTACCCCCAGCATGTTAACTTACCAATTATAACATGTGGTTTCTTGGCTAAGGCCAGAGATTGAGACATTGTGTCAATTCCACCCACAATAACTGCTGCAGGACAAAAAATACAGTGAATCTCTCAGTGTAGCACCAGCCAGACCCTGGCACCATAGTGTTTCCTCCTACTCCCTGCCACCCACAACAACTCTTTACAAATGAAAGGCTACTTATCTTTACAAGAATTCACTTTATTTTAGCACACCTGACCTTCCCAGGCCTCTGAAGCCATACAATTGAGTCCTTACTGGCCCCGGATATTTTCTTTTCACAGTTGAAAGAGCTACAGGCAGAATCTATTCCTTGCAGCTTAACTCAGCTGCAAAAATCCAGGAGTTCTAACACCCACAAAGCTTTTATGTTTATAGAGTATCTAAGGAACCAATACAGACAGTCTGAAGGAAAGATTAAACTACATCACACTATAGAGTGAAGCTCTATGCAAATTCATTGGACACAAGTGAGAAGATTATCTTCTACTTCCATCTTTAACTGTTTGGACGTAAGATGCAGAGGAACTGCAGACTACTCCATAAGGAAAGACCATACAGTCTTTCTTTCCCAAACCTGGTATCAGATCTCTGTCTTCCAGCATCACAAGCTTTTCTCACCTTTTGTTCAACCCTCCATACAAGTACTCTGTACTTTTTCCTTTGCAATCTAAAGCTGACAAACTTCAGCTTCAAACTTGAGCAGTCTTCAGTAAAACTGCTCCAGTATTACAAAGCTACTTACTACTGTGGACCCCTATGGAAGATCCAAGAGCTTCAAACTGCTCTGAGATTTGGAAGGCCAGCTCCCTTGTTGGTGTGAGGACAAGAGCAAATAATCGCTGAGGTGTTTCCAGCAGTGCTTGAAGAATTGGCAAAGCAAAGGCTCCTGTTTTTCCAGAGCCAGTTTCTGCCAGTCCAATGATATCTCTGCCTACAAGGAGCAGCAACAAGGAAAAAAACTGTTACAAATCTAGATCAGAGAAAGAAGCCTTTAAAGCACTGTGTAGTAAAGCACAAGAATTCCCTAAGCATAGGAAGAAAAGGAGACACACAAAAGGTAAAGAACAAAGGGCTAAACCAAAGAATTTCAGAACATCTCTGCAGCATTTTTAGAGTGCGACTTCATTTGTACAATATTGCAGTCTTGATCCTTTTCCATTCTCTAGTTAAACTTCCGCCAATATACAGGTTTTCATACAAACTTTAGGTTCAGAAAAAGCTTTACTATTTGTCAAATCCGTCTGTCTGTTTACAGCCTATTGCTTCTATCTGGGTAAGTATTCTAGACCAACTGTTGTCTGTTTACTGGCTTACAAGGAAATAAGATGCCAGTGTTTGAGAATTAGGTCATACCAACTACAAAACAACAGCACTACCAAACTCACATTTCACAAGCCACGATCAATTTTGTGCCATTGATTAAGAGAGTAATATAAACCAGTTTGCAGCAGGAAGGATTAGGACAGCAAGTCCTTTGGCCAAAACTAGTGCAGGCAACAGGGTAGAATTCATCAGTAGAATCCATTCTGATCTCCTAAACTTCTACAGCTGAGAAGAATATGCTGTCAACAAGCCTTAAACTGGAGACAACTTCTCAGGAATGCAATCTTACTTTTGTTTTTTTCAAGAGAATCTTAGATGTGGAGTAAAAGAGTCTGATAACAGTAAAGTACTAGGACAGAGTAGACACTGAAAGTTTATTCTCATTCTGTCACTACATTGTCCTGTTCTTGCTTCACAGTGTTTTGTTTTGTTTTTTTAAACAACAAACAACCAAATATTCTAGAGACAGAAATACTTGCTGGATTCAGTAATTTATTTTCCTGTAATTCCAGGATGTTTACAGAAAGTCACTGTGGTTTGGTTATTACTCACTCCAGAAATCTAATTTCAAAGAATTGCCTTCTCACAGCAAAGCAGATTATACAAGCTATGTAATCAGTCAAGGCATCTCCAATTTCAGACACACACTGTAGGTCTCTACCAGAAGAGGCACAGTCCCAAATCTATCAGAAGCTTCCTGTGTATCCTTGAGTATTTCAGAAAGAAAATGGTTGATGCAAACTAGCACCTTAAGTGATTGACAAGAATTCTATCTAACATGGAGTGTCAGAACTACACAACAGTAGGGAACATTCAGCAACCCACATTTGTGCCCACTTGAAAGTTTGCAATTGTGGGCAGTGTTATAGGAGAAATTAGTATTCCAAGCTCTACCTGGGAAGGACACAAGAGTCAAAACAGAGACTCCTTCCAGACAGAAATCTTCAATGATGAAGTAGTGAAAACACTCTCATCCCTGCCACTTATTTCTCACTCAGCAAAATTCATTCACACAATGCTCCTGGGGCATTCCCAGATTCGGGATCAGAGAAGCACACCGCTCACCTTGGAGAGCCACTGGAATAGCCTCAGTTTGGATCTTTGTTGGCATCTTCCATCCTAACTGGTCACAAGCTTCACACAGGACATCTGTCACTCCCTGAACATTAGTGATAAGAGAAAAGGGACACAGACATCACCAAAGAGACCTAAATTAAATCATACTGTTACATTAAAAACATGCAGCAACACAGCCAAGCTTGTCTCCAGCACAGACAAACACCATCAGGCCCTCACTGCAACTACATGAAAGGGCAGGCTGCTCACAGTGATCCCCACCTCCACCAGTAACTTCATAGATCTCTTCTAAACTGCTAGAGGTGACTGCCATCAGCAAGAAACTAGTAATTTTCCCCCCTAGTTTACACAAAGAACTTTCCACACACCCCTGCCTCTCTTCCCCTCTGGGGATATCCCACGAGCACAGAGAAAGGAAAACACCCGGGCAAAAGGAGAACACGGGCTGCCGGCTGAGCAGTAGAAAGCGGAGCAGCAAGGCCAATCTCCCCGGAGCAGAGGCCTGAACTCCCCAGACCTCCTGCCCGGGCCCGGCACCACTCCCGCGGATCAACGCGGCGACGGCGGCCCACGCGGCTGCCCTCCGCGCTCCGGCGGCCCCGCAGGGCCTTGGGCCGCCTGCAGCCCGCCGAGGGCCGCAGCCCC
>VYZV01010365.1:0-22870 GCA_013401275.1 Pandion haliaetus
TCCTCAAGCTACCTGTCCCTGCTTTATATATCATTCACTCAGCCAGCTGCATAGCCCTCCCCCATTCCCCCAAGACAAATTCTTCATTATTTCAATAGTAGTTGTTGAAGAAGCTTTTCTACATCTAAGATAATATAAACATTAAAGGCTGTAAGTATTTTTATATACATAAGTGGCCCTAAAAGAGAAACTTTTTATATTTATCAAGCTTAAGTATGAGCTCCCCTCTGGGCCCCAACGAACAACATTCACACCATGAAGTCCTAAGAAAACTAAAACAGCACCTGATGTTTTTCTTTTCACTTCCGTCTGTCCTCCTGGCTTTAATGTCTCCCTCTTTCAGAATCCTAGCTGGCACATGGAGGCGGGTTTTTCAATAAATCAATACTCTAATAAAAAATGACTGCCTCTATGTACTCCACATATTAAGCGAGTTTCTCTTATACAGATAAAAACATGCACCTTATGCTCTGTATTTGACATTCGTTTTTAATAACAGATGTTAATAAAAGAAGCATCTGGTAAAAATGTGAATCTGAAATAGCACAATGTTAAATCTTGTCTGCTTTGACAATATTTTTCTGATGAGGCATAATAGCTAATCAATTTAATTTGGTTTCAGAAAGAATGATAGCATTTTGCTGTTTTCAAAGTATACTTTTGAAAAAGAATAACCATCTGAAAGAACTGCTATGAGGACAGGCATGTTAAATAGTAGCTATCTTTTTTTTTTTTGGCAGCAAAATGGAAGGCAACTGTTTTCAGCAAGAATGAAATTAGCAGCTTATCCATGAAAAATGTAAAAACCAAAGACAAATCACATACTTTCTCCTAAAATTACTATAGAATAAATGTCCGTATAGCACCTATATGGAAAACAATACATACATGATACAGCTGAGGGAACTGGGCTTGTTTAGCCTGGAGAAAAAGGAGGCTGAGGGGAGACCTTATTGCTCTCTACAACTACCTGAAAGGAAGTTGTGGTGAGGAGGGTGCTGGTCTCTTCTGTCAGGTGGCTGGTGATAGGACGAGAGGAAATGGCCTCAAGTTGTGGCAGGGGGGGTTTAGATTGGATATTAGGAAAAATTTCTTTACTGAAAGGGTTGTCAGGCATTGGAACAGGCTGCCCAGGGAAGTGGTGGAGTCACCATCCCTGGAGGTATTCAAAAAGCGCATAGACAAGACACTTCACAACATGGTTTAGTGGGCATGGTTGATGGTTGGACTCAATGACTTTAAAGGTCTTTTCCAAACTAAATAATTCTATGATAAAACTGTTCCCAAGCACGTGTACACACAAAGAACAAATTACTTTCCAAAATGTTATGTTTAAGAGCAGAATTTTCAAAACTACTTTTGTGTCTCACATTTAGTCCATGAAATTAATAAAAAGGAAAGGAAAGGAAAGGAAAGGAAAGTCAGAGCATAAGAGACTCATTGAGAAATACCAACAACCAAAAAATATCTGCACGTTCTGACAATTACCATCATCGTAAATGGGCTTTGCTAATCCAGGGACAGGCCTCCTGACAACAGCAGCAACTTGAATCACTGTTTTTAAAGCTAAGCTCTGTTCTGTCCTCACAAAAACAACACTAAAGAGTTGTACAAGGTACAGACTTCCCAAAACCACAGTCAATCAACACCATTGCAGCTTATGCTTCCATATTACACCAACAACTTACCCAGATATTTCCATCTTGGTGGTATGGTTTCCAGTTTCTCCCTGTATCACTATAGAGCATCCGATACTGAGTGACCCAGTCAGAACTGCTATACCTGCCTTGAGTCGCAATAGCACTGATCTGCTTCCTGCTCCCAAAATCCACCTGCAGCCATTGGTAATGATCACTGTCTGATGGAGACCAACCCCCTGCACCTGTTGGGTTGAAACAGAAGAGAGAGATTTAGACCTCAAACACTCACTTTGAAGTAAACACATCATGAAGATGCTGGTTGCTGGAAGGCAGCCCAGATGAGAGCAGTGTAATACCAAAAAAAACTTGAATGCATACAAGAGAAATATGATTGCACATTTTTTTGAAAATGCATCTTTAGCACAGCCTTCAACTGCATTAACTCTGTTGCCTTAATCATTTTATGATATAATTATAATGATTTAATGAGCTGCCTGCTAACGAATCAATGCCTTTATAATGCCTTAATTACAGTTTATTAGTTTTTGCCAAATTATAATTGTTCACGGGTTGACCAATTTGCCATGAAATCCTTTGTCAGAGTAAGTTGGCACAAATCAATAACAATCTTTGGATTTCATATGCCTTTTCAATAGCATTTAATGTTAAAGAGATAATATAGATAAAATGCAAGGAAATAAGAATATCTTTGCTTTCCTATGTTTCACTATAGTGCACAAACTGAAAGATCTACCAGAAGAATTGAAAAAGGAGCAGGTACTGCAGGGCTGGATCCAGTTTTGATCTGCTGGGTGTGCAAGCTGTCACAGATTACATTGGCAGATGCCTCACAGAAGTGTGATTGCTCTTTATAGGTCTATGAATTAACTTGACAGTAATACTATTAACAATATTCTTCTCAGCCACTAGACTACATCAAACTGTTCTAAATAAAGAAGGCCAATGAGGCACAGATAAATGTAGTATTAAGACATTAATGTAATTTCTTATTCTTCTGAAATAAAAAAATGGGAAAACTGTAGTTGAATACTACAGAGAATGATAAAAATTCTGAGAGAGATATTATAATGATATATTTACTATAATGGTAAGTATTAGGAAATACATGAAACATCAAAAAAAAGTCTATCAATACAGAGAAAAAGTGGAGAATCATTCTCTTTATATTCATAGCAGACGTTAAGATGCAGAAAAAAACTTTACAGACTTAAACTGATTACAGGGGTTTTTTTTCCTTTTCTATTAAGTTTGAACCAAATAAATGGCCTGGCACACTATGAAATCACATAGTCTAGTCCATGAGCCAATTTTTGTTGCCTTTAATTTCACTTACAGACTTCAATTGATGTCACAAACCTAGCCGGCTTGCCAAGCAAGAAACTCTTTGTTAAACTGCATCTTATATACTCCCATCATTAGGCGGCAGCATTGCCTCAATCTTAGACAATTCTAAAATACTCAGCTGCTACAGGTGTTAACATTTGCAGGTCACGGGACATTTTAATGTTGTGTATCAATGGGCGCATTTGATGTCATAAGTGGTTGCCTTTCATTGTAATTAAAAATGTAGCACTATGCCAATGACACCGACTTTTTTAAAATTTTTAAGATTTACAATAAATAGGCGCTTTGTCCCTAGTCTACAGGTAATTAATTATACGGAGCAATACAAACAGGGTACTTCACGAGTGGGGAATAGTTAAATGCTATTTAAAAAGCAAGCAAACATACGAAGGAACGAAAAACCATCCTCACTAAAAGCACTTGCAGGGAAAAGTATTCCCACACTTTCCCAAATTCAAACTAGCTCTATTTTTGCAGAGAATGGTAACTAGTCATTTAAAAATAGAATATAGCTTCTTCATGACTACTATGCAAGGAGATTGGAACAGTTAGCTCTACACAGTTGTTGTATTAGCAGAGATGCCGCTTTCTCTCCCTATCCTAACATCCCTGTTCAATCGGCCTGTCTGAGACTGATGGCACATGAAGGATAAGAAGCTGCCGCTGTACAGAAGCCACCTTTGTAAAAGGACATTTTGGTGGCTCCAGAAAAAGTAAGGTTCAAATGTGAGCATTCACAAATTATTATGAAAGACAGAGCTGATCAATCCATCAGTAAAGTGTCCTTCAGCAATGCAATTGTTGAAAAAGGATGACACTCTATAGCTGTAAGAAGGCTAAAATAGACATGGTTTTTACACTTTTTACTTATGAAGGAGATTTTGTTATGCACATTTAAAAGAAAACACTTTTAACTATAACACGATATATTTTTTTCTTTTAGTACATTCATATTACCGAGATGAGACTTTGGCCTTCTTGAACTGAGAAACATACTCATTCAATGTAAATTGCAACTAGGTTTCAGAAAGACTTTGCCTACAAATCCATTGAAAGTTTGGAAAAATTGACTGCTAACATTCATTTTCCCATTTTTTTTATGTAAGAAGAGGCAGAAAACATTCTTCACACCATGCCTGACAAAAGTTAGCGATATGTGACACAATAGTCACACCTAGGCCAGGAGATGGAAGCACGAGTATTGCAAGTCAGCCTGCCCTATAACCATTTCTAATAAGCGAGAGACAAGACTTTTAGTCAATATTGCAGACAGCACCAAACAATATTATCCCATGGGTTTCTTGACCTAATTCTCTATCTCAGTTTCACATTTGCCTCTTGGCTTTTCCAAGCAAGTAAGTAAAAGGATGAAGGAGAAACACGTTGGATTATAGCTAAATGTGCTATTTAGCAGACCAGCATGGGAAGGGAACGGTGATCGGTCTGTGCGGCACGGCAGGTGTCAGCCATTTACCAGAAGCAGCCTGTGGGGATCAGTTAAAGTTTCCTCTTCCCCTTTGATTCATCAAGCTGTGTAATTTGGGGGAGCTGATTACTTTGTTCATTTTGTTTGTGATACGTATAACCTGTATCAATTCAAGGATTAATAAAGGTCCTTCTTTTTGTTTTCAGGTGCACACTCTAAATAAGTTATGAAAAGTTGGATTATATAAAAATTTCCCCACTGTGAGATCCTTGCAAAGGCCCTGAATTCATCAGAAGAATTTACGTACATTTGTGTCTCCATTTACTCTAAGCAGGTACAAAAATCCCACTTCCTCAGAAATGTGCACGTGCTCACAGCTCAGTATATTATTAAGTATTTTGCTGAATAAAACCAGCTTCTTCACTGGAATGAAAAAGTTGGTTTGATACTGCACAGGGAACAAAGGAGTTACTGACAAACAAAATATTTAACACATTTTCCCTTTTTAAAAGGAGTGGCAAATTTGGAAATCAAACCCAATTTCCACAAGATGGCAATATTTTTGAAATACACTTACTTTTACGGACAATATATTATGACAGAACAATGAATTATCTTTAAGGAATGAGCAAATTGACAGCACATTAGTAGTTTTCAGTGAGCATTACTTTGTACTGAAACTGCAATGGTATATTCGTTGAATAAATCCTATTCACAGTATTATTCTTCACACCTTGGTGTAAACTGTTTATTTTTAATGGTTACAGGCTATACTCTGAAGTTTATTACATGCATTATTTGCACTTTTTATTATGGCAGAAAAAAGGCATTGGATACATGGGGTTTTATATGATATGCCGTTTTACTTCATGTGCTGCTTTTTAATGCCAAATGCCACAATATACTCTGAAAACAATGTGAGCTACAAATTATTAGAAAAATATTAAACTCTAAAGTATTTAAAAGATATTAAACATATGCATATAATATAGTTTACTTTCATTAAACGGGTAAGGAGAATGGGGTTCTTTGGTAGCAGAGGTGTAATATATACAATTGCAGACAATATCTGCTTCCTTTTTTTATTTTTATGCTATTCCAGGATTTGATGTGATTAAACATATTCACCCACTCAGCAGGCAAAATAATTGACTCCCTGACATTAACCAAGAGAGTGACTGAATACTTTTATTTATGCTGTATAGCACTCTACACCAGAAACAGGGAAACTAATTCCAGCTTGAGCAAGAATGACTGTACATGACCCTTTGATAGTAGATAACAAAGAGCTGTAAGCTCAGCAACAGGAAAGCCAACATTGAGCACGTCAGCCACCTATCTCTGTGCATCCAAGAAACTTTCCTGTACACAAAAGCCTAAGAGTCTTAATCAGCAAAGACAGCCAGAGCATTCCTGTGGTAAAAGGCGTCTGTGAAAGATTTCATAAAGCTTACTTTCAAAACAAGCTACAGAAAGTCATTTGATCTGCTCCTACTGCAGACTGCCTAAACAATGTGTAATGAGTCTACTACTGAAAAACACACTTGGTGATGCAGAAGGCACACAAAACTATATTCAGAATGCTAAGAACTTGTAAAAATTTAATCTTTCATGACTTTCCGCCAAATAAAGACGATTGATAACAAATAGTAGTAGCATCATTACAACAAGAGCTGAAGTTCAAAGATTTAATTTTTCTAATTATGAAAACCCCAATGGCTTTCATGTTTTTATTGCATTTTTTTCTACAGGCTCCTTCTATGGAACTGAAAACAGTATGAAAAACATAGCCTATTTCCAGATGACACATTCAAAAGATAGCACTTAATGTATTTCTAGGTATATAAAGAATTCAAGTCAAAGTGAGTCTATTTTTGCAAAATTTCATATATACTTTCTTCCTTTTAATTAATTATACATTTTAGCTCCCTATTCAAAGTTGAGTGAGCTAGCTCCCATTTACTGCACACTAAGAAAGCTTATGTGATGAGTTAGCCTTACCTTCTTATCATTCCCCCCTGATAAATTATCAGTAAGTAGCAAAGCTGTGGTAGGCTTACAGATTTTAGATTTTTATCTGAACTGTCATATGCTACTGAGTTTACAGATCTATAAGAAGGGCCACTCTGATGATTTTTGAACATGTCTGTTCCATTTCAGTTAGAAATTTTCCTTCTTTTGAAAATTTGGCACTTTCATCTTCATTCATGGCTGAAACTGGAAAGATCAATTTGCACTAGAAGAATCCATTCTTGTTTTAGTCACACTTGTTCATCATTCCCTACTTCAAATCACAAAATAAAAAATACCAGTACTGCAGTAAGTCTAGTTTTCTGCTCTTTTAAAATCAGTAATAAAAGGTTTCAATGACATGAATGAAAGAAGGAGGGGATCCTTAGTCAGAAATTTCATTAGAAAGCAAACTATGAAAAGCTACAGATAGATGATTTAGGATTTGTAGTAGTTATAATTCAAGGGATTACTTTATCTTATAATGGAAAACTTTTATAGCCTTTCAGCAAGGAAACAAAAAATATGCCTTTTTTAATAATTATGTAATAATAACCCAAAATAGTCTTAAGAGTTTGAATCTGCTTATTTGTATGGAAAAAACACAACCCCATCTTTCAATGAGAAATAACACTTTCTAGGTCACTGCAATAGCACGAAATCAATAGTGTTTGATACCTTGCTATTTTCTAAGACATTGCTTGTCATTCCTCTACATGAAAGATAAATCAAGACAAAAAGGAAAACTTTGAAATACTGAGATCATTCATTCACTGCACTTCAGAGAAAATATGGACAGCCATTTTCTACAGTACCCTAGAAAACAATATAAAAGACCCAAACTTCCAAACTGCATAAATCTACCTGCACTGTTAGTCACTATTATGCTTAAGTAGGACATCAATGGCGGGTTCCATTTCTGGTTTATCTTTCTCTGTTTGTCCATTTTATTGTTGTAGATAAAGACTGTCTGTATACAGACAGTAAAACATTTAACTTCACACAGAGCAAGTAACATCATAGCATTGAGTGGGTCTAGTCACACTGAGAAAAGTTATGCACATACAGAAGTCTCGGATGATTAAACACTTTGCACTTCAAGCTGTTTCAAGGAAGGACCACTTTTACCCTGCATTAGGTAGGGCCCTCCAACAAAGAGACTCCAATCCTCATATAGGGCTCCACTTCTAATTAAAGCAATCTTTTCCTGATATTGGCACAGATAAGCATTTTTTTATTTCCTTATCATAAACAGCATGCATTGTTATATTTCTTGTATTCATCTGCTGTTCTATCTAAATTCAGATTTGTACTCCAGTCCCTATCCTCTGGGTAGGGATTTGCTTTTGCATGTTTGAAGAGCTCTTCTTTCCAGCACGTAACAGCAGTGATGGAATTGCAGACAAGGCCATGCATGATGCTGATGGTGGGCAAATAATGAACATTCTGCTTCAGAAGAAGCAAAGGTTGATATTTAGAAGGCAGCAAATACTGAGAAAATAGCAGCATGATTATAGTCACCCTCTATTTAAAATTACCTATATTTATTTTGTAAAAAGTTAAATATCACAGAGAAGTAAGAGGCACAAATGACAACAACTCGATTTCTTCTTCTCCAGAATTCATCATTAGAATTTACCCCAAATCAAACCCAACCTTTGGCCTAACTGCCCATGAGTTTCAATAGCAGCTTTCCAGAGATGCAACAAGAATTGGGCTTCAGTAAGTCTTGAAGCACTAAGTTCCCTGTAAAATACATCTGATAAAATGTATTTTGTGTGGATAGCAGAAGATAGGAAAGATCCAGTATTAATTCCCCAAATTAGCCTTTCAGCATAGCAGCTGAAAGTTGTAAGTCTACAGAGAGGTCAGTATCAGCATTAATCTTGACTTCAGAAAGGCTGAAGTAGCACACCAGCCTATCCAGTGGCCATTACTAGTCACTGAGAATGTCCTGATTTCCAGTGGCACTTACCAGTGTCTTCCCTTGGTGTGGCTTAAACTCTCTGATCGTACACTTTTTGCTTCTTTAAACTATGTAATACTTTTTTCCCCCCCTTTTTTTAAGGGGAAGGGGAAATAAAGATTAGCCCTTAATCACTTTAGTATATATATATTTTGGACACTGTTAGACTAATTTTAGAAGACTTCACCTCTATTAAAAAATAGATGTGGGGGGTGGCGTAGTGGCAGACCCTAATTATATTTCTTAAAATTATTTCATTTTAATTTAAAACCCTGAAAGTTAAGAGTAGAAATAACCCAAGGGATAACAGTAGTTATCGGGATACAGTCCACACAGATCTTTTTTAAAAGAACATTAAAATCACTATATTATTTTTTAAATCTCAATAGATCTCTCTTACAGTAAATGCAATTAAAATAAATCCCTTGATGTAGTGTCTGCTTCTTAATACCCACTGCTTCCTAGTATATCTTAACTGAGCACAAACCACATATGAGGGAATGAAAGATCAATATGCCCTAAAGAACAGTGGTGATATCTAACAATAAAAATGATGCAAAAGAGATCTCATCGTTGTCATTCACAGTTGTCAGACTCAAAAGAGGAGGAAAAGATCAGAAGCCTGAGAAGTCTCATATCCTGAATCTGCTGTTGGGGAACAAACACGTTGCAGCTTGGTTATTTTAATGAAGACATCACTTTAAACTATGCCTTTCCCATCTGTTCTGCTTTCTAATTACATATGCAAAGAGAAGCTCATTCACAACTGCATCCTAATGGAATCTTAAACAAAACTTGGACAAGATTTAAATATTCTGTGCGCATCATCTGTATTCAAGGCATCAAGCAGCTTCTTCTCCATGAGGTGTTTTCTTGTGTTCTAGACAGAAAGTTGAGGCAAGGCAATGCATCACTGTGTCCTGGCATACAAACGCCTTGCATACAGAATAACCACGGTGGCATACAAAAGACAAGGAAGTGAGTATAGAGATCTCCCTTTCCTCACACCGCCTTTTCAAGTACCAGGACACAAATCTTCCTTTGCATGTTTATGCATTGCAGCACTGGGGTATTCCTAACAACTCAGGTCATATCCCTGGCAAGAACTAGCAAGTGTCTAGCTAATGGATAGCGGACACTGCCTCTGCAGTGTCTCTGCTGAGCAATTGAGCCCTGATGAGCAGATTCTTATCCAAGATTTTAATGATGGTCAGATCAGGAATAGTGAAGTTTTACTGACTGTGATTGAATAGCGTTTACAGCACTTTGAAATCCAGATACAAGCTCATTATGACACTTTGGTAGTTCCTTGTAACTGTTGTGATCCCTCCTTAGTAGAGATGACAGAGAAAAAGGAATTAAGGTATTCCTGCACCTGATCTATACCATTTCAATAGTAATGAGATGCCTCAACACTTTACTCACCTAAATTGTCCTGTTCCCATTAGCGCACTCCACAAAGCGATGGAAGGCAAAGCTGAATTTCTTAAGTTATACCGTGATGTTCTAGCCCATCTTGATTAATACTTTTTCCCTCAAATGACTGTACATGAAACATGATTAAATGCCATAATTCACTCTTAGATGTCTTGTTCTGTGACAAGTCTTCAGTGATAAAAGATAAAAACTGAACCTCCTGCCTTGCAGAGACTTGCTGTGTGAGATCCTGTAGTGAATATAGTTTCTGCCATTGTGCTTCGGTGTATACCAGTGTTCCAGTGAAGTGCAAACAACACTGCCTTGAAATGCTCGCTGTTAACAAATAAAAGCTACATGATTATTTCATTATACTCATTATCTGTTTTCTAGCTATGTTTTCTAATTCCAAATCTCCTGGTCTGTGTCTCCTCCAATAATTTTTCTCCCTTGACTTCTGCCTTGAAATGCCCTGTCCATGACATACTCCCTCCAGCTGTTATGTGCTCTGAAAGACTCTTAGCCCAGCACGTACAAAAAATGACCTGGCCTAGCTCCTGCTGTGAAATACAGCAGTTCTGAAGTCCAGCTCCCTTGATGATTGCCAACAGTCAACCTTAGCCTGCTGCTACTGATGTCTGTAACACCCACTTGGACTCAGCTCCTGGACTGCTACAGAACCTGAACACTGCTCACTTTTTTTGTCTCTGTGTTACTCTTAATCCATTTCTACCAGGGTTTTTTGTTTGCGTGTTTGGTTTTTTTAAAGCTGCTTCTTTTGGGATTGGCAAGAAAAAATACACTTAAGAGAATGCTCAGGCTGAAGATTTTTCCCTAGTGTTTTCTATCCAGGTTAAACCCACTTTTCCTCTATACAAATGTCTTTTCCATCTGCTCCAAATTTCAGACCTGAATTCCCATTTTACAGGAATTTCTCAGAAGCTGGTTTCAACCCAAATGGTGATGATTTCTCAAAACTCAGAATTGTTAATAAAGCAGTCTGAAATATTTTTTCTGACTACCTTATTCCTTTCTTCTTGAGTGCTCGAGGGCTAAAATCACTACACATTTTGGTAATTTCCCACAAAAATTATCCATGAAGCCAATGAATTCTCATGAAGAGGTTCTCTTTTCTGAAACAAAATGACTGGGGGTGGGGTGTGCATGTGTGTTTAAAATCAGTCAGTTCTACTGAAAGTTTCTGAATACTTAAAAATCGCTATCTGAATTTTTTCTGCATGCAAATTGCCTAGAAAATTAACAGCTAGAGGGAGCTACACTATTCTCTTATTTTTGCCAATAGCGCACTACCACTGACCTGATCCTGAGAACAGGACAGGGCTCTTCCCTACCTGCCTCATTGATCAGCCACCACTTCCAAAACTTCTGAGAGACAGACCTTCCTCGTGATATTACAGGAGCTCTGATATTATCAGTGCCACGCATGAATACAAGTTAGTGGTACTGTTTAATCCATCTTAGTAAATGTGCTTCCCTCTCCCATTTTTCCTTCAACAAGCAGGAGCACAGAATTGTGAAATACCATGAGATGACTTTTGAAATCTAATATATAGCTCATTTAAGGGTTTTGTAGGTTTTTCTGCTTTTAACAAAGCTAACTGCCTTTAACAAAGCTAAAGGATAATTATTTTTTCCATTAATGCAGATATTGTGAACAGTACTCTGATCCTTATCTTTTCTCTCCATTATGAAAATATATTCTACTTTTAAACGTTACTCTGTACTGCACCCATTTTGATGATGAAAGCTCATACTATGCCTTCTGTTTTGCTAATAGCAAAATATTTATTGATATCACATGCAGAGTTGCAACAACATGGGAGGAACAATTTTATTCTTTATTTTAACTTGCAAAATAATATGTTCATTTCAAGATAGGACTATACCGCAGCAGAATTCAGCTTTTTAGGGCAATGGTCTGCCTGAAGTCTATGGTAAACTACTAATAAATATTGACTATTCCCTAACAAGTTTATACTCCTTGGAGCCAAAACATTGCACTGTATACAAAATCATTATAATCATGTGAGACTGTACTAGGGAAAAAGCCAGCAGAAAAAGTTAAAAGTTACAATGCTAATATAAGTAACAGTGCTTCTATCAGTGGCATTAAATGTTAATTTACGCACATGGGATTAACTAATCTGATACATTTTAGACACTAACCAGGGAATGAAATCCTGCTAGGATTTTTATTCTATATAAATGAATGAGAACTCAAAGTTCAGGCAGCAGAGCATTTAAAAAATTGAACTATAATAAATTAAAAACCCCAAATGCACACTCCAACCCTTGTTCTTTAAATTTTAACCTACAGAAGGGAGGAGAATATGGAAATGCTAGCTTTAGAGTAGGAAGGTTCAGCTTCCAGGGTCTGGGGGAGCATTCAAAGCACGATTTAACTTCAGATGCCCTGACTCATCCCCACTTCTCCCTCTGCCTCCGTTAGCCCCCTAAGACTCTTGGGATGGCATGGCTCTCCCGACTGAAATTAATCTCTCTGCAGCTTCCACGCCCTCCATTTAAACTGTTCAGGCTATAGATTAAAATACTTGTTCTGAATGCATTTTTTCTACACTGTCAGTCAAGACTGCTGAGTATAACACTGCTGAGAAGAAAAAGAACTTTTCCATGTCCAGACCAACTCAATATACCCACTCCCCCTCCAAAAGGAAAAAACCCCACCACCTCAAACAGCTAGACTGCAGATCACACCTAAATGATTTCTGTCTGTACAGAGCAGTAGTTGGCAGACGAAGAAACAGTCACAGCTACAAAAGGAGTGTTCAAGACAGAAATCATCTAACTTGGCAGAAGCATTGCCCAGGCAAGCAAAGACCTAAGTGAGGATAAAAATAGCTTTGTATGCTTTAGTTTGCCTGTCTGTAAGCCACTGTAACACATCATTCACCTCACACAGACAACTGTGAAAAAAACAGTATTTTGAAACTTTATGAAAAATGCTGCAATGCTAAAACTAGTAATTTCTCCTACTTCACCATATATGCACAACCCAAGGCTGTATCCCCATAGAGATGGCTGCTCTGTCCTTATAAAGATTACATCCTTCTCTTCTTGAATAAAGAACATGATTTTTCCTGCATGCTGGAATAAGCAAATCTTCATAAGTCTTCAAGGAAATTTCCATTTTCTGAGCCTAGACAAGGAAGCACTACTGCAGCTCAAGGGAAATTACCCGGGGACATCTGTGTAACTGTATGACAGCTTTTCCATAACTTCTACACTCTCCTGATTCACTTTTATATTGAAGAAAGCCACTTATCACAGACAACTAGTCCTTCTCTACTTCCAGCTACTGGATACCATTCCTACTGAAGACAGAGGGATTTTCCTTGTGGCATAAGCCCAGGAAATAAGTTTGCAGCAAGGGCTTCTAAAGCACGAACCACTACTAGCTAAATCACTGCTTCTGTAAAAACTAGATCCTATGATTATTGTGCTATAAAAAGGTCTTAAACAGGCAAAACCACATGGCTTAAGAATGGAAAGTGCGATATGATAATTACATGTATTATGGTTAGAATATAGGTTTAAATATAGGGTTTTTGAAACAATGAAAGAGAAAGAAATATCTGCTGTTAATTCCGGGTTTAAAGGAATCTTACACCACAGTTTTAGCTTCTGATTTAGCAATGTTAATTAAGCAACATAAAATCAGAGTCACATATAAGAGCTAACTAATGTTTATCAGGCAACTGCAATTTTTTAAATTTTTATTTATTATTACTATTACATAACCTCTTTTTCCTTATTAGTAGCAGCAAAGTCCCATTTGGAGAAAAATAAAGTGTTATTTGCCATAGATTTTTTAAAGCAAATTTATCACACAGATGACTCCAATAAAAAAAATAATGCACACAACATATACTAACTTGATCTATCAAAACATACACCAGCTGTTAGAAAGATATGACACTTGATGACTGGGAGAGTATTTATAACAAGAAAATAAAAATGTTAGTAATGTTCTGTTTGGGTGGGTTTTTTTTTGAGTAAAATAAAGTGAGTAAAGTTTACATCTTAAGTTTTATCCTGGATCTGAGTTAAATATCTATGTTCTGCAGGGACATTTAAGCACATTTGCCTAACAATAGTACTTGTTATGAGACGTTTCATTAAAACGCATATTGAACAAAAGCTTTTTTATTCCTTTAAATTTTGCCTACAGGATTTACACAAGGCAGAGGGCTGAAATCTGGAATAGTGAGATTCCCTGACATTGTTTCTGGTTTATGTCTCCTTATACCCCACTGCAGGCACCACATCTAGTGCCTGTATCATGAAGTTACCCCTGACAGCCTCCAGAAACCTGGGTTGATTGCATCCCACTGTACTGCCCTTCCAGCAGGTGTCAGAGAGATGAAGTCTCGCATAAGAATGAAGATATCCGATCTGGAGGTGTTCTGAATTTGTTCAAAGAAAATGGAGTCCACTTTCTCATCCTAATTTTGTGGTTTGAAACACGTTCCTACCATGGTGTCACCCCTCACTGGCTTCTCCCTGGATCCCAACACACAAGGCCCCAACCACACGCAGACCTCTAGTTTCCCAGCCTGTGTGCATTTGTGTGCACGCACTTGAGAGAGGCGTCCTTCGCTGCTTCTCTGTTCCTGAGGTCTCTCTTGCTCTTGCAGCTTTTGCTTTCCAGCCCTATACACCACTTTGTCATTCAACTGTGCATTGTAATTTTCCTCTGATATCTTAAATTCAGTGAAGAACCAAAAAGATAGTCAGAGGGCTGGAGCTCTCGTCCTGAGAGGAGAGGCTGAGGGACCAGGGCTTGTTCACCCTGCAAAAGAGATGGCTTTAAGGGAACCTTACAGCAGTCCCCAGTACCTACAGGGTGGTCATCAAAGAGATGGGGCCAGGCTCTTTACTGAAGGGCAGGGCAGGAGGATGAGAGACAATGGATACAAAATGAAACAACAGAGGTTACAACTGGAAATATTTTTTTTTTTCACCATGAGGACAGTAGGGCAGTGGAGCAGGTTTCCCAGAGAGGCTGCAGTCTCTGTCCTTGGAAGTTTTCCAGATCCCATTTGTTAAAGCCCTGAGCAACCTGGTCTGATCTCAGAGCTGAACCCTGCTTTGAGGAGGTGGTTGGACTGGAGACCTCCCGCAGTTCTTTTCAATCAGAATTATTGTATTATTGTAAGAGTAGCATGCAGTAGCAACAGTAGCTTGGCAAATATGGACAACTACACCAGGTCAGCCTAACTTTAATTAACTAAGCAGAGAGCAAATAGCAGAGTATGAGTGACACAGCACAGGATTGAGGTAAGATTGTATGATCTGACTGTCTTACACAGGCTAAAGTATTTCACATTATTAAGGTAATAAAAAAAGGGCCTTATTCCCTAAATGCCTTCCTCCTCTCCTTGAATTGCTGTTCCCTCAAGCCTCCCATCTGCAGATGCTCAAATCTTTCCTGAGATTCTGTTACTAGGTTTGGTAAGACGGGTGACATTTCTTCTCTAACAGACAATTCATTATTAAATTTATTTGAAATAATCTTTAATCCTGATTGTACACATTTACCTTTCTGATTTTACATTTTTAAAATTTTTTCATTCTGTATTGCATAATCATTACTAGCAACTATTTTCTATGTATCAGGGTAACACATTAACTTGCCATGTGATACTGACCTTTACTTACTCATTATATCACTTGGTTGTTTATTTAAATAAAATTCTTGGTACTGGGAAAGCTTACTCACCTGGAAGTGGGTTTCTTAAATTCTCATTATTTCCTACCCAATATCTCAAGGTCAATAACCTCCACCCTTTTTCTGAATAGGTATTTTAGAGAAGTTATACAGTTTCCCAAATAAAGCCAAAGAAAAAACCCAGACATTGAGAAACATAGAGTGTATTTCTTGAACTCATTCTGGAAGAAAAAGTAGGAAAGGGCACAAGGTGAGCAGAAAATTAGATAGTAACTTTCAAACTCTTGTTTTGTAAAGGACGTTATGTATTAATGCCATGGATTTGAAAAAGAATGACATTCTAAAATGCTAAAAGTGAAGTATAAATTTATCATAAAAGATTTACCAACAGTTTTGCAATGGAGTCAGTGAATTGGGAGTAGAAAATATTTCATCTTCCTCCAATAGTCATTTGTTAGCATCGTTGGACAAATACTCTAGTCACAAAAGTAAGAGTAGATTAAGCTTGCTCTTTAACAGACACAACACCATTCTGCTACCTTTTCCAACATTTTGCTACAGGGTCAAAAATTCTGAATATTGTGCTTACAGCTCATTATATTGAGTGGTGTCAGTATCTGCACAATGACCTTAGAACAGACACCAGTGCATCTTGTGGAACCGAACAGTGATTTACAAACTCACTCAGAAAGCTGAAAGGCAAGATACTTGTAATTTAATATTCTTAATCAAAGATCAGAAAAAAAAAAAGCTTTCATATTTGATTCTTAATGGGTGGAAAGAACATGAGGAAAGTATTTTGGACACAAGATTCCTCAGGGGACAGGGTTTCTATCCATCTTTATTTACAGAGTTGAAATTCTCTGTTACATCTCTCCTAGCACAATGCATGTTTGGATCATAGTCAACATCTTAGCAAGAGCATTACATTCCTAGCTCTTATCATAGAAGTCCTTAAATGCACAGTAACTGAAATAGTTTTAGTTGCCAGTGATTTTCTCAACGTTTTTACAATTTTGCTTAACAAATTCATGTTCCAAGGCTGCGCACTGCCAAGCACCATGGAAAGTGATCTAAAACAGCAGCTTGTGCCATGTTAACATCCCTGGAGCTACAGCCATCAGCTGAAGGATTACATGCTAGTCAGAACATATTGTGTTACACTCTATCATGCCAGATCTGCAGTGACAAGTTTCTTCAACACTAAAGCTGAGTTTCCTAAGTGACAGGCCTCAGAAGTCAAGAATTGCAAAGTCTCCATGTACACTCCAGTGTTCGAGAAACACAGCAATGCTTATTACACATTTTTCAATCAGGCTGATGACTTGCAGCATACACTTGCTTAATGCCTGCCTGCAATAAAAAGACGATTAAAACAGTGCCAACAAAATGCCTGATCCAAAAGCTACCAAAGTCAGAGGACATCTTTCCATCAGCAGGTTTTGGATCATGCTGTGAATTATGTCAATGCACTTTGCTCCTGACTACCACCAAAACCACTGCATGCTGCCACAAACTTAACAACGCCTCTGCCACAGCCACCAGCTTTTTAATGTCATACAACCTTTTAAAACTTTTCTTGGTGAGCTCTCTATGATGTGATGCCTCTTCCCATTAGCCATGAACATCTGTTCCTGGAATCTGAGGCCATGGAAATAGCTGTGACACAGAGGGTACCACTACTGCTACAGATTTAACATATTTTTGACAGAGTTGAAGTACCACATGGCATCAAATGCAAATAGCCCCTAAAGATCAGTCTTCTCTCATATGAAAGGATCCTTTCCACGGCAACAAGTTTTTTGAGAAAGCTGAAGGCATTGAGCTTCTCCTCCAGAGAAGGGAATTAGCTTTTTGTACCAACAAACTACAAGTATCTTTATACATTTTTATTTTTTTCCCCAATATCCAGACATTCTTGTGCTATTAAACTGAGTTTCTGGACACTTCCAGGGATTTTAATTGAGTGTGCTAAGCCACCAATAGAGAGACTGAAAAGTTGCATGACAAAATCCTTCTTTTTATAAGGGGATAATTGTTATAAAAGACTAGCTTTATAATTTGGCATTTTCCTCTTTTATTTGACATGAGCTCTACTTTCAAAGAAATTCTTAGATAAATTGGTGAACCTCATTTTATAGGTTCATCTATCTATCTGGCAAAGGAAATTTTGATGCTCAATTTTATATTCTAAAAGCATATGCTATACTTTCAAACACACATAGTTAAGAACAATATAACCCCTCTGGGAATAACAGGAAATCAAACGTGGACATGGTACATTAGCTTAATAAAAGCCAGGAAAGACATTTAGAACTCTCTGGCCTGAGGGTCCCTTCAGGAACAAACACAAATGGTTCTGTTTTTTACATAATCTTTCTTCACTAGCACTACGCACAGGCGAAAGTGCATCATATTCCTTCAGTTTGAACCAGACAGTGGTATTCAGATGACAATTACTTTTTAAAGTGTGTCCTAATTTGTTGAAAGCAGTTTACTGAATTAGCTCTATAGCCACTGCATGTCAGTGTAGCTTTGTTTCAACAAATGAATTAATGTTACCCCTAACTTTTGTTTTCCATGTAATTTATAAAGAAAAAAGACTGACACTCCATTAAATATCAAAAGCAGAAAGAGATTTATGTTCTAAACTTGCCTGGAAAATTAATGGAATTTAAGGGCCCAATTTTCTTATGTACATTTGCAAATCTCTTTATCTCTTTTTTCCTCTTTCCACTTTCATGAAACCTCTTACAATTTAGCTCATTCCTATTAACTTTACCAAAATAGCTACAAGTTTCTACACCTTTAAAGTCCTTAGTTTTTCTGTGTAGGGAGTAGGAAGTGGGAGCATGTTTTAAATACAGCTTGTCAGAGAGTTGCTTATACTCATTATTCAAAACTCTGTCAATGCTTACTAACCAATACTGCTGATATTGATCAACATCAAAACTAACTCTAGGCATAATTTTTTGAATTAAGTTTTTATAGGCCCCACATTCGAAAATTTTGTGTTTGGCTGGTACTATTGATAGTTTAAAATCATCCATAACAGCAGCCCATATTAGACTTCCAGTATAAACATTATATTTTAAATAAGGCTATCAGCACCTGTTGGGACACTATTATGCCATTCACGTGGTTTTGCAGTATTCTGCACCACAAGATAACATCAGCAGCGTTTGTCTAATACACAAGGAGAAAGCAGCAGAAAGTTAATAGTACCACTTCTGCTGGGCAAAGGACTTACTTCTGCAAAATGCTCACACTAAGCTTCTGGTATTATGGAAAAATAATACCTATATTTAATTGGAAATTTTGGAAGTAAACCAGTCAATTTATATTTATTACAGGATATAAAGTGCATAATTAAATTACTTTCTGTAATAGATTCTAGCACCTTGACAGAAAGCTGAAATCTCACAATGCTGGTCATTAGTCTGATCAGCAGCATCCTGTAATTTAGCTGTAATCTTTAGACCTTTTGAAAGTTCTTGGGGTAAATTTACAAGATAAAAGCCATGATTACTGCCTTCAATTTCCTTGCTTGCAAAGTAATGAACATTAAGTTTCTGAAATCATTACAAGCATTTCTATAGCTAAGCTTTTAGCTGTGTTTCGTGAGTCATGTTAGACTATGCAGACAATGTATTTTTGCAGTTATGTGGCCAGCTGAAGAATGTGTGCAACCTTCTAAACATGAAAGACAAAAACTTGCCAGTGACTAAGGCCCTAAAATGAGAACACTTCTGTTTTCAGGGAATGGATAACAGAGAGAAAGTGGACAAGCTCTTTTCAGGTGACTGAAAATGATATGGCTTAATGATTCTGGTAACTCCAATGCTCTTGTCAAACCAAAGCCTTTATGTTGTTTCCTTATCTCTATTAACTTAGGAGCTTGTTTGTAGTTTTTACTTCAGAGTCCCAACTCAATAAGCTCTGGATCTATGCCAATAGGGTAAACCAATTTATTTTGGGGTCTCTCCTGTCTTCTTTCTTACTTGCAGTTAACTTCCCCTGTTCCTTTAAATTTCCTTGCTTTTGTAGGCAAGCCTGAGAGGCTGAAAAGGTTGCAATCATCCATAAAATTGGATAAGCTTGTGGATTTCCCAGCAAACCCTGTCATTATGACTCCAGCCTCATGGAGGGACCAGCTGTAAGAGAACAAAATAAGAACATGGGAATTGCCATATCACACCTAGTGAGCTAGCAGCTTTTCTAAAAGGGTGGCCAGTACTACATATTTATAAGCAAGGTGCTCCAGCCTCAGAGTAGACAGCTGCGGAAAAAACATTCCCTGTGAAGGGCTCAATATAATTCCTTTAATTAAAGTCTAGCGGAAACCTGAGAACTGGAATGTTTACAATAATTTATTGCCAATTCCTACTCAGTTTCTGGTATCTCTGCTTTGATCCCCAGCTATAGTACTCCTTTCCAGATGACTTTGGATGTGGCTTATCAAACAGCCCTTGCTGGTCAATGTGTTGGTTGCCGCCTTAGCTGCATTTCACGCTACCTACTGTTTCAAGAGAAGAAAAGAGCGAAAGAAGCATAACCAGTGTGTTTAAGATAACATATTCTTCATATAAAATATAGAATTTGTTCTTGCATTGAAACTACAGGTTCATTAAAGTAACTTTTAGAGATTGCTCACAATGATTGGACACATAATTAATAGCTTCTCTGGTCTCTCAATAACTGTTATTTTAAAAATTTGGTATGCAACTTTTTCTTCCTGATAACTAAGCACAATTTTGCCCTAATTTAGAAAGTGGTTAATCACAATTGGGGGGTGTGGGGGGGAAAGGACAACAATAAACCCCACCTGGAAACCAACACGTACAAGCAACAATCATCTCTATGTATTCAAAATGTGTTATGGGGGATGTTGCTGACCAGGTGCTAAAGTCAGCAAATTCAATTATCCCAGCACTGGCTTTTGTTGGAGATTCTTTCCCTGCTATAGAAAATAGACAACTTCTTGGTACTGAAGACAGCAAAGCAGCTCATGTACCATCTCTCTCAGTACATAGTGAAACCAACTTGGACTGTGTATTAAAAGAAACATCTAATTTCTATATTTTCTACATTTGACAGAATGTCAGCTAAAGCCCTCTCAGTGCAGCACTATGCTATTATATATTTCTTTCCCAGCAAAAGCTCAATACCCTGTTTCACTCAGTGACAATCTTGTTTACTCCTCTTTTACAACATTGCCCAATGTCACCTGATTCTTCCCTCAAAACCAAGTCACCTTCATATCACCCAGTCTGTACTAGCAGAAGCTAAGAAATCAAGGATGACTGTAAGATAACTTACGGGCTACTCATTCCTGATCTATAAATATTATGTGGTTAACAGACAGAGTCAAGTGCCTATTTTTACATACTGTAGGACCCTTCAATCGTTACAAACATCAGATCATTTCTGACAACTTTCTTAACTGAAGCAGAATTAGCTACCTGGGAATAAAGTGCCTAAAAGCCCAGCAGGAATACTGAATGTGATGGTAGTCAATATTGAAAAGCAAAGACATCTAAAATACTTGTCCAAAAGCAGCTTTTCAAGATTTCTTTTTTTCAACTACTTATCAAATACACAGCCCCACGAATCTCAGTAGAAACAATTTATTTAACATGGAGTGACTTGGAAAATTGACTATTCCAAAAAATTTTGTCACAAAGAATATAAGTCTGTCCTAAAAGAAATAAAAATCTGTCCTAGAAGCAGTCAGAAAAGTTTGGAGCTCTGAAGAGACAATAGCTCACTATTGTTACTCAGTTGTTTCTGAGTTGGGTGACAAACTACCGAAGACATCCAATATGGAACAATATCATTTTACATGAATGATATATCACAGCTAAACAAATGGATCACTTCAGAAGGAGAAATGTAGGGCAGATAGCAGGAGGAAAGGGTTAAACTACTATTGACATTTCTTCTGAGGGTTGCCTGGTTCTTAGCTGTCCTTCAGCAGAACAAATCTCCGTACAGAGAAGAGCACAGAAAGTACAACAGCTTTTTTTTTATCTATCTGGGTCACCATAAGTAAACTGTTTCTTCTTAATTACACCAACAGTTTCTCACCCTGCAGTTGTAGTCATCTGCCATTCTGCACAAAGCTGAGTCAAATCTCAGCTACAGTGATAACCTAATAACGGAAAATTATTCTGTTACTCAAGGGAAGAATTTTCTCTTGCCCAAAGCACTGAGTGGGATCTATAAAACATGCTATCGTTCACCTCTTCCCTTTTTACCTATAACTAGCTATACAAGGCTTGTGCAAAGCTGAAGTTTTCTGAAGCAAGTGATCTTGCTCAGTATGAATTAATGCACTTTTTCTCCTTCAAATGTATATGCACCTGTATCATTTTTATCAATATTAAAGTGCGTCTTAAGACACAAACGGGTTAAAAAATAGTTTCCTCTAAGAAAGTGAGACAAGACAAAGTGAAACCAACAGCAAATCTATGACCTGGGATTGGATGCCAAGTCATACTCTTCCAGATACAGAGATATTTTTTGTGACTTATGTAATAACACAGAAAAATGAGTATTAATGTTCTGTATCTTACTGTGTAGTTCAGATTTGCTTGTGAATAATATAACTCTAATTGTGAAGGCTGAAACATGAATAATAGCTGCACTCTCTCATCCTGCAGCGAATAGCCTCATTTTACCACATTATTTCTTTTCTCTCTTTCAGCGTATTATTGTACTAGAAGGTTATAATGGTAGCCAAATTGCTCCCATTTCTACCAGCATTTACGCTTGTTTATGTCTTATTTGGGAAAGGCAGTGCTCCGGCTGTGCTCGAAGCAGCTATCTACCAGTTGTACTACACCCATCTATGGAAGGAAACATGCATTTTGCGTGCAGGACAGGGTGAAACACTCATACTGTCTGACAAGAGGAACCTACCTTGGAAGCAGCTAACTGCATTTTCTGTACACTCACTGCATCTTTGCCTCAATTCCAGCTGAGTCTCACACATCTTTGTATCTTGGTCTGAAGTATCTGTAGCTGTAACCTAGCACAGGATACCTAACCTGTCAGCCTCTGCTACTCTTAAATGTACTGGACCTGTCAAAAGAGGTTGGCCAGTTTTCCTTTGTTGAGGTTTTTTTAATCCTGTATCTTGCCACTGATCTGTGCACGCGCAGTAGGTCCATTGTCTGAGGAAGTATGAAATTTTCTGATTTGTTAAATGTGGCAACTCCAGTGTAGATGAGTGTTTTGGGCTTGTGTGGTGGAGTTTTGGTAGTGGGGGAGGTGCTGCAGGGGTGGCTCCTGTGAGAAGCTGCTAGAAGCTTCCCGGGCTCCAAGTCAGACCCACC
>VYZV01010365.1:23517-43631 GCA_013401275.1 Pandion haliaetus
CCCAACGTGGCCAGGGGAGGGGGTGGGGGGTGAGCAAGAGGCTTCATGGTGCTTTGTTACCGGCTGGGCTGAAACCATGACAAAGAGGCATGAGGTTGAGGAGGCATCTAGCAGAACTCCAGTGTGTCATTACCTTGCATTTTTCAGCCAAAGTCTCACCCTTTATATTAACTCTAAAATTTAATTATAAAGTGTGCCAGCTTTTTAATTAGGATAAAGCTCCACTCCATGTTTTAAGAATTGAAATTAGACACCAGAGGTAATGTCTGCAATCTTTAGATGGATTGATTATATAATTTAGTGCCTGATTTACAAGGACTGATGTCCTGCTCTGAAAAATTTTCTTTATGCAGGCAAGAACCTGCCATTAGCAATACTCTTCCTGCACTAACACCTCTATATCATCTGACTAATACTAACACCTCCACTTACAGGTGATACCTGTGTGAATGTAAACTTCATGAATGCTTCCAAAACACATACCAAATAAATGCAATACAGGTTTAATCACATTTAGAAAGTGTGTGAGAACTCAACATATCTTACATGCATGACTTGTGTGTGAAATTTGAGGCAGCTGACTGCAAACAATAAGAAAGGCCAGATATACTATACCACCTATAAAGCTCAAGTATAAACTTGTCATCACCCGATGTTTAAGACCATTAGCTCCTGCTCAAATGCAAATAAGAACATAAGTATTCTGAGTGGAGTTGGAGAGAGAATCAGGTCTGCCTTTTCAAGATAGCATAGAGATGAAGCCAGTAAGAACATCTAAACAAATTTAACTATTTACAGGTTAATGTCCCAGCGCTGCTTGAGAAGGCTTCAAATTAAGCTTTTACGATAGTCAAGAGCGCTAAATCTGGGGTAAATAGCCAGAGCTGCACTGGTCCCTAAGGGTATGGGAAAAGTTTATTTGTGATGTATGGAACCGGTCTGGCTGGCTGTGAGGCTGCCTACTCTCTGCCACCAGCACAGCTGCTTTCCTGCCAGTCAGCTGTTCATTAGCTTCAGAAACAATTAATGAACTAAGTTGAGTTTTGTCTGAAAAAAAGCTAGCTGCTCAGCAGAGCCAGGGCAGATCTGCTGTCCCTGGCTGTGGCCCTAGACAGCTGCTCATCTTCCTTATGTCTCCAGCTGAACTTGGAACTGCTATCTCTGCACACGATTGCTGTAGAAAAAGTTTCACACACAAAGTTTAACACATAACTCAGTATTTTTTTCCACCTCCCCATCTTGATAAGCATTAAATAAGCCAATTAGGTATTCTGAACACTTTAATTAACAAATTAGTTATGAACTGGAAAAAATGGTCATGCTTTTTGTATTCGTTGGGCTATGGTAAATTAACATAAGCTAAGGATGCTTTATTTTTATCCAATTATTTGAGCTTCACTTTCCACAGACTTTGTTTCTTGGATTGTGTTTTGAATGAAAAGGGTGATGTTTTTACTTTTTACTTTTTCAATTCATCAGCCTGACCTGGATGTACACTGGTAATTTTTTCCTCCTTTTTGATGCTTCTTTTTCCTGCCCCTTCACAGTATCTACTACCTTCTTGCAACGCATGTTTTTTCCTGTTGCCCCATATACTGCTTCAGAGACTGAAAGAGCCTATAGTTTCAGAGGAATGAGCTAGTGTAAACATTTTTATTTGTATTCTTAAAAATTCCTTCTACAAAATGTAGGTATTTACAAAAAATGTTTCATTAGGGCCAGATCACTGAAGCACAGAAAACAAGTGCTAAGGTCAAATGAGTAGCAATCACAACTGTCTTCAAAACAGAGATACAAGCATTCATGGAGCTGAAGTGAGTTGCATTAGAAATCAAAGCAGGGTGCCTAGCTATTTATTTTGAAGGTGAGGAATAAGCAAAATGGATTATGTGGTAGGATACGAGGCAGATAAAGACATACAGAAAATTATATGAATCCAGCAATAATATTTGACCATGAAATAATAGCCACAAGCAGATAAATGCCTTTCCTAAAAGAATCTTCTTTCTAGTTCCAAAAGAAATCACAAAGGATGAACTGAGCCTGAATTATTTATGGATTTTAAAAGAAGAAAAAATCCAGAGGTTCAAGTCAGGGTTATACAAAAATTTTATTAGAAATAATACCAAAAGACCATCTTACTAATAAAATGGAAGTGTTTTCATTTACCCTCACAGGTAAAGGAGCTCCTAAAGGAGCTATGTCTTGAAGTGAATAAAAACCATTACCAACAACACACAAACAAAAAAAACCCCAATATATCAGATACTTCTAGTCTCTAAAACATTCCAGAAAGTGTTGTTTATACTGTGTGAAACAAAGAATGCTATGCCCAGTGCAAACTTGTTTTTAAGGTTGCATTTATAAACGAACTACTAGAGGATTTTTTTTTCAGTCATAAGTCATTTTCCACGTTTTAAATGAAAAAGTAATTATTTAATAGGTAGCAACATTCAATTTGCCCTGACTTCTGATCACCTAATTTCATCTACTACATATTATACAGCATTGTTTCAGAAAATAAACTGTATTGGATTGTACAATGTGTGTTTATCTAAAGCACGTATTTACAGAAAAGGAACTGTTTATTTATTTAAAGGCAACTGTGTTTTAATTATTTATAAATTCTTACTCAGCAAGAGCTATCTTATAGACAGACAAAAAGCTAAATGGATGATACTACTCTTTTTCTCATCGTTGTTACTGTGCTTTTATGCTACTCTATTACTCTTAAGTGCTTACCTCCTTAGAAAAGGCAGCACTCAGTAACCTGGGCAGTGATTTTACAAACCACTGGCAACTCTGTAATAACTTTCCTCTAAGACAGTTTTAATCAAAATATAATGAGTTATATTGCATACAGGCATTCTTAGTGTGCCCAAAGGTGCTGTCGACACAAGGAGATTGCAGTACTTAATGTGATGATCTACAGTGTGCTAATTACTGCACTCTAGCTCCCTACTGCCTCTATTTGGACAATGTTAACGTAGAGAGAGCACCTCCTTACCTTGAGATTCTCACCCAAACTAAATTCCTGGCAAGTCCCATGAAGGGACAAACCCAAACAGCTCACAGAATCCAGGCAAATGCTCACCATCCCTTTTACATTCACTTTGTTAAAAGGAAAACTACATAAAATCCTTCTTCTATCCCATTATAGAAATTAATAAGGAACTGGAGAAGTAGTGACACTGGTTTTGGTATTGGAGGATTTAATAGCCATGCTAAAAAGAGCCTAGGCCAGGTGTCCCCCAGTGACAACCAGTGGTGTCTAAGGTGAGACTCTCACAAGCATTTTTTTATAGTGGTAGAACTGTTGCAGAACAGGTCTGATTGACTCCGAGAATGATTTGGGGAATAAAAGAAACATATTCTATTGTAGATAAGTTCTCGCAACTTCCACACAGAAGCCAAAATTTAAAACTCCACAGAGAAAAAAAAAAACACCATACTGTCTCAATTACACCTATGCCAACACTTTAATTTTCTGATGCTTGTTTTATAGACATATCAATAATTCTGACATGTCAATGTCAGCACCCTGATTAAAAAGCAACATGAAAACCTGGACAGGAGTTACATAGTGGTGATAAAATGACTGCTTTTTGAACATCAGTTGTCCTACAGAAACTTCTCCTCATATTCCATTATCAATTTTGTTGGCAGCTTCAGATTCCTCCCTAATGCTGGACTTGAAAGAGAGCCCTGGATGCCAAATTTCTTCTTCTTTATTCCACTGTGCAAAAGATAATTTCCATACAACCAAAGATTCATTATGACCTTCATACTTTCACTGTCTGCTGGGATTATTTCCAAAGTTCTGGGACTCTGCTCAGTTTCAAGCAGCTTCCAATTATATTATATAACATTACATTATGTTGAAATAATGTAGAATTTCTTCCCTAAATTAAAATGGTATGAGGTGGACAATGGGCAGCATTAATTCTTGTACTAGTGAGAAGTGTAAGGTCCAATAACTTGGGAACCATTAAAAGGAAGATTGATAATGCATTATATCAAACTTGTGCTAAGAACCCTCCTTATGATGTGACACAGTCCATTGATTCTACTGATGGCAGGTCATAAGATGTTCGACCTTATAACCTTGACATCACATATGCAAAAGCTACTGTAGATAGATTTTTTAAAAGCTCTAGAATGAGCTAATTGAAAACTCTCCCTTCCTCTGATACCACTTTAGTTGGTAAGGTGGTAGCAGTATGGACTACTTTTGCAGGAGAATAGCTATGACAAAAATGGAAGGAACTCCAGAATCTCTTTAGCTAGTCTACTAACTAGATTTCAGTTAAAATGTATTACAGTGCTGTTAATAACTTAATGGCACATATTTATGTGCCAATGTGAATTACTCCTGTGTTAGTCATTTTAAAAAGGAAAATGAAATATTTTTTCAAAGGTAACACATTCTCATATTTCTCCAAATATTACACTGGATCATTTAATACTTTTGGAAATGTTTCATTTACGTAAGTATAGAATGTGAGCTGATAAGTGAGAAAATACTCAAAATATTTTTTTAAGCGTATCCAAAGTAAAAAGTTTTAGGATTTTATAGTATTCAAAGATTTAACAATGTTTGCATACATTTAGATAAAAGCGGCAGTGACAGGAACAAAAAAAGAATAGCCACATGCATTTCTCCTCTTCCGTGGCACTTTGTTTTCTCATACAAACCACAGACATTTCAAAGATAATCTGTACCTTTGTTATACTGGCACTGAACCAACATGCTAGTAATTTTTATAACTGAAAGAATACTGCAATACTGTATAGCACTAAGACTTAGTTGTTTGAAACGAAAAATTATTTTACTTTCAAAAGGATAATTTGATAGGATCTGACTACAGCAACCTTTACCTGAACAGTTACTAATTCAGTGCTGTTTAGCATTTTAAATCCAAGCTTTTGCTTATGAGCCTTTAACAGAAGTCAGGAGTCACCATGCTCTACCTTCCCCAAACCTACTTTCACTACGCAATTCATTGCATCATTCCAGTCTCCACATAAGTTTTGCCAGACCTTAGAGTTCAAAGGTTCTTCATCCCATGTCTTTGCAGGCCTGACAGGTACAGCAGGGATTGCTTCACACAGCACTAATTCCAGTGACATGTGTTGTTAAATAGTAGGATACCAGAGGAACCACCTTCCCTTGTTCACAAAGAGATGATGACAAAATAGTCTGTTTTCTGGGGCCTTCTTGTTCCCTAACTCTTTCCATGATAATAGAATGAAAGCATTTACTACTTTTTCAGAGCTGCTATGATTGAAAGCGCCCAGGAAGGCAGAAGAGGGAAGGCAGCCCATGAGACAGTTGGGGTGCTTTGGCGATCAGTGAAAGAGACATGGTGTAAAATGCATACATGCACTGTACCCCCAAGACTCTGGCTCTTTGTGATCATGGAAAAACAGATTCACAGTTATAACAATTATATAAATTAAAGACTCTCACTGACATAGAAATTAGGGCTTCAAATTTTAATACATTTTGGTATGAATTTGCAAGAGATTGAGACACCTGCAGGTAACCACTGAATATTTGTTTCTACAAGCAACAGATTTTCCTCTAATTAAAAATAACTTTTTTTTATCCCCTCAGGATACTTCCCTTTGCTTACCCTAACATGAAATGAGGATTGGAACAGGAACAAGGGGCAATGCAGAAGAGTATGAGGCACCAAGTAAAAGAATTTGGAGAGGTTAACTTTTCTAATCAAGTTATACTCTGTCCATCAAATCTGCTTTTCCTTTGAAGTAACTATATGTACTGTGCTAGTTTTGGCTGTGATAAGAGTAAATTTACTTCACAGTAGCTAGTATGGGGCAGTGTTTTGGATTTGTGCTGAAAACAGTGTTGATAATTCAGAGGTGTTTTTTTTACTGCTGAGCAGTGCTTACACAGAGTCAAGGGCTTTTCTGCTCCTCACCCCACCCCACCCCACCAGCGAGCAGGCTGGGGGGGCACAAGTGGTTGGGAGGGGACACAGCCGGGACAGGTGACCCCAACTGACCAAACAGATATTCCCAGACCATATGACATCACATTCAGCATGTAAAGCGGGGGGATATTCAGAGTCATGGCGTTCGTCTTCCCAAGTAACCATTAACATGTGATGGAGCCCTGCTTTCCTGGAGGTGGCTGAACACCTGCCTGACCGTGGGAAGCAGTGAAAGAATTCCTTGTTTTGCTCTGCTTGCACGCATGGCTTTTGCTTTACTTACTAAACTATCTTTATCTCAGCCCATAAGTTTTCTCCCTTTTACTCTTCCAATTCTCTCCCCATCCCACCGGGGGTGGAGTGAGTGAGCTGCTGCGTGGTGCTTAGTTGCCAGCTGGGGTTAAACCACGACATGTACTAATCCATAAATCAGCGAAGGCTTACAGGGCTCTGAGTACACAGCTGTGGAAAATGTAAAATACTCTCAACACACTGACATAGCAAAATACCCTACACACACACCCTGGAGGCTCAGTTTCCAGATCAATGCCATTCATGGCCACACCATTCTAGTTCTGTTTGCCTAGATCACTAGTTACGGGATTTGTAAACAAAGTGATATCAAACATTAGGAGTAAAATCACAGATGTTTCTGCTTTTGAAGCCTCCTAAAAACCGCTGAAAAAATTAAACTCTTTGATATGCATCCTTCCACTTGCAGAATTTTTAACAGGAAATTGAACCAGAACAACTACAGTCACAAGTGCAACCTTCTTAATAATGATGTGACTGTTCAGTAAATCAGTTTCTTAATCAATAGAATAAAATATACTATCTAATCTGCTAAAGTGTTTTGCCAGTCTATGGTGAAGTACCATGAAAACGGCAAAGAAAAATATAATTGGGTTGGAGACTAGAATTTTCAAATGCACATTTCCTTAATTTAAAGGGTCTGGGGCTAGAGGAGGGGGAGTTCTTTCCATTTAATGACTTGAGCACAGTGTGGTTTAAATAGCACATTTGATTTGGGAACCTATTAGCTGATAATGACTCTGTGGAGAAAAAAAAATTGGATTTCCTTATTACTAGTTTGATTAGCAAAATCTGTAATTCCATGATGTTGTAAAATAGCTCAGCATTAAAACTGAGCTGTTTTCCATCATTTGTAGAAGCAGAAGGGTAAACACAGCGAAGGCCAAGTTCCTATGTTAAACATATTCCTGAACTCTGCAGTGCTTTTACTGGCACTGGAATTAGGAAAGCAAAATTAGGTAATGTACATATCAACGCTTCAGTTTTGAAAAGTATGTATGCTAGGCTTCATAGGTATTAAGAGATGGTTGACAACAGTTTAAAGAAGTTGCTATTTAAGCAAAGAAATGCAATTAAATTTCAAATGACCTTTTGATAGAGGAAATTAAGCAAATGTTTGATTAGTGACAGCACTGTAGATCCATATTGCTAAAGAAACATCATTAACAGGAACTTCACTGTAGTGATTATAAGGGTAAGAAAGGGAAGGGTAAATATAATTAAAGGGAAAAAAATTAATTCCAAATGTCCAAATTTGCTTTTCACTTACAATAGAATAAGTAGTCTAGTAAACTAAAAGGAGAAATAGTCATCTAAAATCAGTTTGAAGATCCTGCCCACCAAGCTGATGCAAAGCTTTATTTCATTAAAGTGATTCTAGTGACTTTTTTCTATTTTAGAACAGGGAATAGAATGCAAATGAACATAACTGTGATCAGATGCAGCAGAATTCAACCTAAATGATGAGCAGTGTTTTACAATTGAACTGTTCCTTAACTTTTCATTTGGACAATGAACAGTTAAAAACACAAATCAAGAGACACAACAGCCTATCAAAATCCATGTTCAGGCATACTGTAACAGAAAGGATGAGAACTACTAAAAGGCACGTAACAAAATAATGGCAACACTGAAGTAAAATCCTGAAACCAGCATAAACCAGCATTTATTCTCACTCAGAAGTCTTCTAAATTTCTGGAGCAATAAACAATGTTATCTACTAGTCTGCAGGCCTCAAACCAAAGAAATTGCCAATGCTCCTGACAGGCCACAGGCTTTGCATCAACTCTGCAGGGCTGCAGGACTACAGCTTGTCAGTTGTATTTTCTCTATGCTAGACTTGCCTTCTGTTTAGCTTGTTTAGTTGTAATAGCAATTCTCTAACAACCAGGCAACATAGCCTAATCTGTTTTACCTTTACCTTAGCTTTGTGATTGCATGGGCTAGTGACTCTGTATAACAATTTTGATATATTTCTGTACCTAAAGTCGATATTCTGCAGAGAGCAAACTACTACTATAAAGTAAAAATGTAGTGTAGAGGACTACAATCATGGGATGATAGTAGAGGTATTGAAAGTACAGGCATAGGGTGGTACCAGAGGGAGCAGAGCTATAAGCAACTCACCAGGTCAATCACTAGTCATTAAAAGAAAGCAACCTTGGGAGCTGGCTAAGACTGATTTTAGAGAACAAAACCCAAGAGATCAAAGAACAAGAATCCTACACGTGTAAAACACACATGCAGAGAATTCAGACATAGGGAGTTGCAGACTAATAAACAAAGACCAATGTCAGGGCGCTGAGGCCATAATTGCCCTACCCAGCAGGGGACCCACTTGCCCTGCCTGTGAGCCTGGGGGCCCCATTTCAACCCCCAGGCTCTACCTGAGCCACATCATAGGTGTATTCATGCCCAGCCTCATCCCATGTTCTTCCCCAGTTATGGGGTTTTCTTCATGGCTTTACATCAGAGACCTGGCTCATCCCTCCCTGCACAATGATCTCCAGACAACTAGCAGAACCTGCTGGTCCCACCAGCACTGCTCACCATGCTTGTGGACAGGGCACCACCTGCCCCAGCGTCTCCCATGTTTACAGCTTGGCCCCCTTGATTGCACAGCTCCTGTCACCCCATTCCCTGAAAACACATACAATTAAGCTCAAGTAGATCCTACCATGTCAATACTGTCTTTGACACAGAATCATAGAATAGTTTGGGTTGGAAGGGACCTTTTAAGGTCATCTAGTCAACCTTCCCTGCAATAAGCAGGAACATCTTCAACTAGCTCAGATTACTCAGATCCCCATCCAACCTCACCTTGAACACATCCAGTGATGGGGCATCTACCACCTCTCTGGCAACCTGGTCCAGTGTTTCACCACCGTCATCGTAAAAAATTTATTCCTTATATCTAGTCTGAATCCACCCTCTTTTAGTTTAAAACCATTACCCCTTGTCCTGTCAAAAGAGGCCCTACTAAAAAGTCCATCACCATCTTTCTTATAAGCCTCCTTTAAGTACTGAAAGGCCACAATAAGGTCCCTCTGGAACCTTCTCCTCTTCAGGCTGAACAACCCCAACTCTCTCAACCTTTCCTCAGAGGAGAGGGGTGCTCCAGTCCCCTAATCATTTTTGTGGCCCTTCTCTGGACCCACCCTAACAGTTCCATGTCTTTCCTGTACTGATGACTCCAGAGCTGGACCCAGTACTACATCCAGGTGGGGTCTCTCCAGAGCAGAGTAGAGGGGTAGAGGGCAGAATCACTTCCCTTGACCTGCTGGCCATGCTTCTTTTGATGCAGCCCAGGATACAGTTGGCTTTCTGGGCTGTGGGCGCACACTGCCAGCTCACATCCAGTATTTCATCCACCAGTACACCCAAGTCCTTCTCCTCAGGGCTGCTCTCAATCCCTTCATCCTCCAGCCTGTATTGATACTGGGGATTGCCCTAACCCAGGTGCAGGACCTTGCACTTGGCCTTGTTGAACCTCATGAGTTTCATATGGGCCCACTTCTTGAGCTTGTCCAGGTCCCTCTGAATGGCATCCCGCCCCTCAAGTGTGTCAACTGCACCACTCAGCTTGGTGTCACCTGCAAATTTGCTGAGGGTGCACTCAATCCCACCGTCTATGTCACTGATGAAGATACTGAACAGTACTGGTCCCAGCACAGACCCCTGAGGGACACCACTCCTCAGCGATCTCCATCTGGACATTGAGCCATTGACCACTACTCTCTGGATGCAGCCATCCAGCAAATTCCTTATCCACTGAATTGTCCATCCTTCAAATACATATCTCTCCAATATCGAGAGAAGGATGTTGTGGGGGACCATGCCAAAGGCCTTACAGAAGTCCAGATAGATGACATCCGTAGTGCTTTCCTTGTCCACTGATGTAGTCACTCCACTGTAGAAGGCCACCAGGTTGGAGAGGCAAGACTTGCCCTTGGTAAAACCATGCTGGCTGTCTCGAACCATCTCCTTGTCCTCCATGTGCCCTAACACAGATTCTAGGAGAATCTCTTCCATGATCTTCCCAGGCACAGAGGTGAGGCTGACAGGTCTGTAGTTCATAGGGTCCTCCTTTCTACCCTTTTTAAAAATGG
This sequence comes from Pandion haliaetus, assembly GCA_013401275.1. NCBI lineage: Eukaryota > Metazoa > Chordata > Aves > Accipitriformes > Pandionidae > Pandion > Pandion haliaetus. Next base: position 33,896 of record VYZV01010365.1, read on the forward strand.
GTGCAATGTTTCCCTTTTTCCAGTCACCAAGGTCTTCACCTGACTGCCATGACTTTTCAGGTATCATGGGAGAGTGGCCTAGCAACTACATCAGCCATTTCCCTCAGGACTCTGGGATGTATCTCATCAGGTCCCATAGACTTATGTCTGTTCAGGTTCCTTAGGTGCTCACGAACCTGATCTTCTCTTACAGTGGAAAGGACTTTGCTCCCCTAGTCCCTGCCTTGAGGTCCATCCACACAAGAGGTGTGGGAAGGGAGTTTGCCAGTGAAGACTGAGGCAAAACAGCTGTTGAGTACCTCAGCCTTTTCCTCATCTGTTGTTACCAGTGTGCCAGTCGTGTTCATCAGGGGGTACACTGTGTTTGACTTTCCTTTTCTGGCTGACGTACTTGCAGAAGCCCTTCTTATTATTCTTTGTGTCCCTTGCCAAGTTCAGCTCCAGCCATGCCTTGGCCTTCCTGACCCCACCCCTACACAACCAGGCAATGTCCCATACTCTTCCCAGTATACCTGTCCCTGCTTCCACTGCCTGTGCATTTCCTTCTTGCCCTTTAGTTTCAGCAGCAGGTCTTGACTCATCTGTCTGCATCCTCCTCCCAGTAAAGAGCCTGGGACACTGACAATGCACCATAGCCCCCACCCCAGCTAGAGCCACCCACCATAAGACTCGGAGGAGCTGCGACAGCGGGAGCGCAACACCAGGGAAAAGGATAGACACAAGGAAGTATGCGTACACAGTCTGTTTTATTATTGAGACTTTTCTCCCTAACAGTATTTTTTCCTTTTCTTTCCTTCTTTTTTTGTAGTAATAGTTAGGCCAATAATTATTCCTTGATCAAGATTACAATTAGGCTAAGAATAAATTTATGGCTTTGCTCATAAGGTGGGGTTTTTTTCGCTCGGAAGCTGCACAAAGTATAAAAAAAATATTGGTGGAGAACATGGGCAGCCTAGGCTATAATTTTGATGCAACAAATTCAGCCTTTAACCTTAAGAGTGTTCCACCACTTGATAGTATTTCAGATTTTGTTTACAAACACCCAAACACAAAAGATGGTCATTTTTGTTTCAATTTCTTTTTAGTTTTTTTTTTAGGAGGTGGAATATGGTATCCAGGCAGGAGCAACTAATTCCTGCAGAAGCAGGAAAAATAAAGCAGCAGCGCAAATAAGCCAACCTTCTACAAGTGTGGTGTTTTGCAATTATTATAGATCTTCAGGATTTAGAAGATTGAGGCATTATAGTCACTTGCTCTCTCTTCTTCATCCCTACAGTGAAAGTATTTCTAAGTTCTAGGTTCATTAAGTCAATTCATTACACCTTTTACATGTATTTTGGGAGAAAGATAAAATTTTGGTATTGATTCACAAGAATCAATGAAACTTTATATTTTAGGACTTTTAGATTGATACTATTTAGAAAAAAGAAATCAATGGTATTCAGAATGCTAATTTTCTGTTAATCTGAAGTTTCATGTTTAAACGTATCATTCATGTGAAATTAATTTAGAGATCAATATAAAAATGGTATATATATTAATCTAGAAATATCAAGGAAAGCTATGACAATTGCTATGGGTAAAGGTAAAGACTTGTGTCAGACCATAAAATGAATTTGCCTAGCCTTAAGGATATAACTAGACCAGGTAGACCATTCAAATTACACACGTATTCTTCCAACCACCAAAAATAAGGTGGCTTTGTTACTTCTGAACAACACCTCAGTGCATTACAGAAATACATGCAAAAGGCAAATGTCCTGTGGTGCTAGAAAAAAACCCGAATGACAGCAGTCATTTCTAAGGTGGGAAACAAGTTATGATCAACAAAGCGCATCAAAGCTCTTTAGTTTTGCTGCAACAACCATGACCTTGCAAATGTTCATTTACCCAATGAACACAGGTATGCCCTTTTAACTAAAATCAATTATACAAGTGTACCATATGACTCCATCAACATTAGGCATTTGGCCCACGCTGCTACATGTTATTAGTAGCGTATGTCTCCCTGTGGTGCCATGGAGTGCAATTACTGTCACATACAATGAAATAGAAGTTCATTGCGTTTACAAAAACAGTCTGTCAGCTAAAAAACTGTTAAAACAACCATAAGCAATACAATTTCATGTAAAAAGAGTTTTCATATTAAAAATGTAATTCATCATTTTTTCTTGAAATATCTGAACATTAAGGTAGAGAGCACCCCTTACCTCCTCTCTTGTTTAACTTGGCATACCCTGGCACATAGCTGCTTGTCATAGACGATGAACTGCTGAAGGAGGAGTGGGGTAAGGCTGAGACCAGAGGTTCATCACACTTTTCTGAAACACAGTAAAACAGATTCACTTTATGCTGTTAATTATTCACACCTATTAATTGGCAATATGCCCTTTTTCTTTGGGGTAATAACACAGCCTTATTATTTTTGTACATGTGGGATCCCAACATTTCAGTAAAAAACAAACAAACAAAAACCAACAAAAACCAAAGAAACAAGAAACCCACCCCCAAAACCACAAGAATAGCCACAAACAAACAACAGACACATGCCTCTACATGAGAAAATAAAGACTTCAACAAAGGGCTAAATTAGGTAATGGTAATGCCTAACCATGGGCCACCACTCTCCTTAAGGATACTGCAGATGAACAAAAAAGCCTGCCCTGATAGATCTGGAAAGTTGTTGGTGACATAAAAACATAGTGCTGAGGAAAAGTATTATCATGAAAGCTTCATAGGAAGTACATAAGACACAAACGTTCAGATCTGTAATAGAAGCGCTGATAACCTGGTATTTTAAAAAAGAAAATAAATTAGGGTACATCAGCAAATGCCTATGAATTATCACATACTACACATTTACTGAAAAAAATAACAAAATAATCTTATTTTTTTAAAAAAATATAATCTCTATAATCCATTTGAGCACTTCACTTCTATTTTACTCAGTATAAAGATTAACTTGGTATGAGCATCTAAGATGGAAAAAAATCAGAATCTTTGCCCTTCTAATGAAGAAAAAAAAGTTTAAAATAAATCTCCTGCTGTGGTATGAAGTTATGGAAATTAGAATGAACAGAACCAGCTTTTTGACTTTTCAAATACTTTGATAATTAATGTACTGCCTTTGTTCTAGTTTTTCCTCAGTTATTTCAACAGATGGCTAAAATACATAGGTTAAATTACTCCTTTACATTTCAGGTACAACCTAAAAAAAAAAAAATGTAGCCTACACCAATCAGCTTGACTAATCTTTTTAAACACATGCATTGAAACACAGGCTCTACTGTAAGTGGAAGCACCCTCAATTTATGTATCTAGAAAGCATCATTAGACCACTCCTGGTAAGCAGCATATTTAATACTCAGCCACACCACATAGTTTTGGTACAACTGGAAAATGGTGATTTGGTCAAACCAGATCACACTTGGAGACTGAATTAATCCTACACTCAAAAGAGAAGCTTTAAGGGGAAAAAAAGGATTGTGAGTGAATCGAGTCATTTATAATTCAGGGCTCCTAAAATTTCCAGTCTCATATAATGAAAAATAAAATTACTTTCACAGCAATAGAAACTGAAGCACAGAAATACAGAACAACATTCGTTCATGAATCAGTACTTTGACATTTAACGAAATAAATAAGCTTCCTTCACAAATCTCCAAGAGTTTGTTAAGGGAGAAAACAAAATTCATACCAGCATAAAAGCATAAGTAAGAGTAAAGGGCAATTGCTTTGCACTGAATTAAAGGACATTTCCAATGACATTAAAGTTCACTACCACGCTATTTAATGATGGAATTTTGACAAGGGAAGATAAATGGGTTTAAGCATTATTGTTTATACCACAAAACAGAAGGATCAATTCCTCTCCTCCCTCTGCTTTGGCTGCAGCCACACGGCACGTTCGGTCGGAAGCCTGCAGCCAGATGGGCATGACGCCTGGCGCTCACTCACATCACACCACCCAAGCAGCACACCAGCATCGCACAGGACCTCTCCCTGGCAGCAGGGGTACGGCAAGAAGCAAAGGCCTGTGTTTTAAGATCCTGGGTGCCAGGCTGCTATTATTTCAGTCAAAGTAGTACAACACAGCTAGAGCTCAAGAATAGAAGCGAGCAGCAGATTGAAGCACTCATTACAAATTTTGCCCTAACTGTCATAATCGCAGAAAGACAGAGTTACTTGACAAAGTTTTTCTCATGTATTCCTTTATACCGTACTTTTGGTAGTTCATAAAAAATAGGTTTTCAACTTAAAGACTACTAGCAAACTGCCAGTTCATCATTACTGTTACCTAGCTAGAGATTCGAAGTCATTTATCATTAATTCTGTTGTCTAGGTAAAAATGGAATGAAACATTTAAAAGCAGAACATCACACAATCAGAAATATTTTAAAAATACATAACAAAATCTCTTTATAGCATCTTCCTATGCCTATCTTACATGATACTTACTGTTAAGGAGAAAAAAAATATTAATAATGAGAGCTAAGGTGGAACATGTACCTTTGTTCAGTTCCCTGGGTTGTTTTTTTTTTTTGTTTTGTTTTTTTAGTATATTTTTTAGACCAAATTTTTAGGTTTATAAGATTTCCTCCCACCCGTAGTTTCACACGGGGGGTGGGGGGGTGGAGGGTGGTAAACTTGCATCTTTATGGAAAAATATTAGGAATAGAAAGATTTAGCTACAAAAATATTTGCTCTTTATGCATTTTGATTAATTACTGTATATAACAGGAGGCTATTGGTAATGATATTCTAAAAGAACCTGTGAAACAAAAGAGCTGTCCTAAATCACATAAAAACCCCAACTTTTTAAAAGGGAAAAATGTGAGGAAACCCCTAATTTCTGCAATAAACACCCCCCTGCGTTTTAGACAATGTGTTCAGAAACAACACAACAGCTGAAAAAGACATCTCCAAATAGTAGAAGCTCATCAGAACCTATATTCTTTTACTGATCCCAGTAGTTATTAAGAAAATCTCCTCCTTTTATTTTGACAGCTACTATACTGGTGCTAATATTGGTGAAGCTATGCAAAAGGAAACGTGGAAAAACTTGTCCGGAAAGAGTACTAGCGTCTAAATCATCATCCCCCTGTATGGCCTATCTTATCTCTCTGCTTCACTAACCCACTGTCGTGGTTTCGGTGTCAGCCCAGCCGGTAACAAAGCACCACGAAGCCGCTCACTCAACCCCCACCCCCTCCCCTGGCCACGTTGGGATGAGGAGAAAATCCAAAGGCAGGCTCGTGGGTCGAGACAAGGACTGGGAGGGATCACTCCCCACTTATGGTCACGGGCAAAAGACAGGCTCAACTTGGGGAAGAAACAAAATCCATTTCATTTACTACAAACCAAATCAAAAACAAGGGCATTAGGAAGGAAAACCAAACATCAGAACACCTCCCCCCCACCCCTCCTGCCTTCCCGGCTCAGCTCCATTCCCGGTTCTCTCTCCCTCCTCCCCCTGGCGGCACAGGGGAACAGGGGATGGGGGTTGGGGGGTCAGCTCCCCACACCTTGGCTCTGCCACTCCTTTCCTCAGGGGGAAGATTCCTCAGTCGTCCCCTGCTCCACTGTGGGGTCCCTCCCACGGGAGACAGTCCTTCACCAACTTCTCCAACATGGGTCCTTTCCGCGGGCTTCAGTTCTTCCCGAACTTCCCTGGCGTGGGTCCATTCCGTGGGCTGCTCTCCAGTCACACACTGCTCCAGCGCGGTTTTTACCATGGAGTTACCGCCATCTTGGGGAGCCTCCGCTCCACCGTGGACCTCCCTGGGCTGCAGGGGGACAGCCTGCCGCCTCACCCCGGGCTGCAGGGCCATCAGCCTCCTCAGGCGCCCCCTCCTCCCCCTCCTTCTTCACTGACCTCGCTATCTGCAGAGGGGTTCCTCTCACGTTTCAATCCCCCTACTCACTGCCGGTTCCCCTTCTTAAATCTGTTCTCCCAGAGGCGCTCTCACCATCACTCCCTGTCTGGGCCAGAGTTGGGTCCGATTTTTTGGAGCCGGGGGAGCTTCTAGCAGCTTCTTAAAAGGAGCCACCTCTGCAGCCCCCTCCCCCAGTACGAAAGAAAACCACGCCACACAAACCCGTAACACCCACCCTCTTGGATTCAAAAGAACAAGACAGAGAAGCTCGACATAGTAAAAAAAAAAAAGAAAAAAAAAGAATCCCACAGGGAGTATCACTCTGTATTTGCCGCTGTGGTCACATTTTTTACAGACAGTCATGAATGTGCTGCATTTGCTGTTTATGTGCTTTTGAAGTACTGAATCTGGACTTCTGCTTTCTAAGTTTGGTTGGAATCACCAATTCTGGCGGGGTGGGATGGGGGGAAGGGGAGGGGAGGAGGAACAGAAAAAACAGAGTTTATATAGTTTTCCTTTGCCTTTGTTTATAACTGCATTCACTTCCTATGCCTGTTTTGGGATACCAACTAATAACCGGAAGAATAAAACCAATACCACCTCACTTTGTCATTATTTAAAAAACAAACACAGAGCCCCCAATCCACCTGCTCATTTAGGCTTCAAAAATATAGGAAATTCACCATAAAATGTGTATGAATTACAGGGAAGGATTATACATCAGATTAATAGAGGTTAAAAAAAGGTATTAATCTCATGAGTAACTCCTGACTTCAGGTCCAATAGAAGAAAAGTTAAAAGACTGCTTACATAAGCTAATATTTCTAGTCCCGTATGAAAGTTCCACTAAATATATTGCACTATTTAAAGTTCCTTCATAACATGAAATGCTGTTATGCCAGAGCTTTAAGAGAAAAAAAATTCCTTGGGAACCTTCAGTTCTTTCAGCAGTTTTAGTTATTTCCTACAGAATCCAATTTTTTACTTACTAAAACCAGAATCATATATACCTTCCTGTTACTGCAATATAATAGCTTTCCCCATATAAGTCAATGTACTGTGCCCTGTTAATCAATTACAGAGCACACTCTCCTGCCAGCATCGTAGCAGCAAAGAAATAAACTCTCCTCCGTACCATTTATCTCAGTGATGTATTAACATCCAAGTCAGCTTAGGTCCATTTAAATGTTAACTTCCTGAAGCAAAACCACGCTTCTACTCCACTCCATTCTGTTCAGATAGAAAGAACCGATAACTTTGTCATAGGTATGATGACATTTGCTACTCTGACTTTCCTATTCAGAGAGAAATTACAGTATATGTCCATCAGAAACAAGCTTCCTTGAGGTTCAAATAATTAGATCAAAGGAAGAAAGGTCACCTATTGTCATTAAATACAAATGCAAAATGTCTGCAATCCACAAGCTTCAAATTCCTCAAGACTAAAGACTAGGAAAGAGAAGAACTGCTATACACTTGCTCTTTTCTTACATGCTTTCTCAGGCACCTGGCTATTGGAAACCAGATACCAGGTGAGATGGATCTTTTGTCCTACCCAGTGCAGCCTCCTATGTTCTGGTGTTTGCGCTCAGCAAAACCAGGAAAAGATACCTGTCCTTTCCTCTTTTACAGTCTATTTATAGTTTATTTATATAGTCTACCCATCACACTGGATAGACTAAAAACGGCTGTCTTCTACTTTGCCTGCAATTGCTTTAATTGCTACTTAGTTAGTCCATGAACTATCTGGGGAATAAGGACCAGACTATTTGTAGGGACAGGCCTTAGCTGTAGCACAAAGCAGACCATATACACACAAACTCTTGATTCATCAATCCCAGAGGCTGTTAAATCTTAATCCTCACTATACCAGTGATTTCAATGATTTTTGGTGGGCACAGTACAAAAACTAGATGCTTCACTTCACAGAAGTCTGTTCAAATGCTTAGCATCCTGACCAATAAACAGGCCACCTGTGACGTTGCTGACATATCTTATCAGAGCAGTCCAAGCAGATGAAAAAGACAATCTGCAGTTCATCTTCTTGACATATGCATCTAGCAGTAGGTTAGAATGCATACAAAAACCTATACATTTAGAAATGTTAAGAAATGGGAACAGTATACATTTATAGTCACAGGTGGTTTTTATTAATAATTTCAAGTTGCATTGGAGTATCTCACAGAAGCTCTTGTGAAGATTCTGTCAGCAAAGTAAAGAGAGAGCTGTGTACAGTGCTTCTAAAGAAAAATATTTGGATACTGATAAATAGCACTCATCAGAAATAAGTGACAGTGACCTACTAAGAATGCTTTTGAAGAACAAAGGCTTTTCCATCATTATGGTCCAGTGTGCACTGAGGAATGGATGTTTAAAGAAAATACCAAACCTAAAATCCACAAATTCACCCCTCCTTCTTCAAAATCTTCAGTCAAGATTTCCTATCAAATTATAATCCATTATCATAATTTTGCTGTAAGACATAAACATGCTGCCAATAACAACTTTACTAAAAAAAGCCCCATATGTGTATGCCAGAAATCAATAACTTGAAAAGCTGATCAACGTAGATGCAAAAAGGCAAATAAATGACTGCAATATCAATATTGTGTTCCAAGGCCAAAATAGCCACAATTAATCACTAGCAGAATACGAAACAGATGAATCAATCTGAAGTAGCATTAAAAAAATCTCAGCCAAGAAATACACAAAGCCAGGGCTTTCTGATCAAAAAAAAAAGTCTTAACTAACCATTTCTCTTTTACACAACATTTTCACCGTACAAACAAAACATTTACAATACAAACCCCAAAACCTTAACTATTATCAATATATCCAATTCATTAATTATACAAAAATGCCTGTCAAGTGCAAGGAAAAAAGTTTAAAGCAACTTTTAATCTTTACTTGAAATGCAAAAGACTCCTGTTTTAAAATATGAATTCAAATGTAGATGTTGGGAGCAAGGGAGAGAATATCATCTGGGTTTAATTTGCAATGTGTGCTAAATACTAGTTATTCTAAACACAATTTTTTCTTCCAATTTGAATATGTAGAGTGATTTCTCTGTAGCGTGCTGAGGAGAAAGGATAAGCCACCAAGCACTTCTGAAAAGCAGTCATGAGATTGCAAGGGCACTCTGGAACATGGATAAATACGTATGGGAATTGGCATGTCTCCAATGACAACCAATAGGAATATTAATGTGGCTATTTTGGATTGCAGAATATTAGTATGCTGAGACAGCCTTACTTTTCATATTGCATAGACAGGTTTTAGAATATGAAATTAATTCTAGAATCCACCGTGTTTAATTCACAAGACTGTGTCCCCCCAAAGAGTAGGAATAAATAAGCATAAGTTGCTAGAACATTTTATGTGCTCTTTCAAATGAACTTTTAAAGTGATGCTAACAGAAAAGCAGGAGATTCTACAAAGGAGTTCATGGTCAACAGTAACCCCTTTAGCAACTTTGGCCCTGTGTCACAAGCCTGTTGCTCAGTATGATAAACCTATAGGTAAACCGCTCATCATGTGGGACAGGAACACTGCTGGAGAAGCCCTTTCCTTAGTCCTCAGAAAGGCCACTAATAAAAACAATAAATATTGATGGTAATGGCTGGCAAATGCCAGACAGGGTACACCTCATGCCCCAAGTTCTTAAGTCAGCAAGAAATCAGTAAAGAGCTTATCAAGAAAGACCTTATCTTATGGGGAACGGAAATACTTGCCTGTCTGGTGTATTTGCCAAATGGACCAGCATTTGGTACGTTTGGAGTGGTTCAACAACCTTTTGCCTTATGCACGTTCTGTTGAGTTTTTCTTGACCGTGGGAGATAATTTTAGAAAATCCACACTCT